>BGNK01006746.1:0-18180 GCA_003297005.1 Symbiodinium sp. clade A Y106 | reverse complement strand
GAGCAGGAGCAGGAGCAGGAGCAGGAGCAGGAGCAGGAGCAGGAGCAGGAGCAGGAGCAGCAGCAGCAGCAGTAGCTGTAGCTGTAGCTGTGGCTGTAGCTGTGGCTGTAGCTGTGGCTGTGGCTGTAGCTGTAACAGTAGCAGTAGCAGTAACAGTGGCAGTCGCAGTAGCAGTAGCAGTAGCAGTGTAGTAGCAGTAGTAGTAGCCAACCGCGTCCTCAGGCGCCTGTTAACCTCTGTTTTTCTGCGTTTTTGGGCGTTTTTGCTGTTGTGCGGGAGGGGGGGGGGCTAATAAGGACATGGTTGACCGCAAGCAGTAACGCAGTAGCGCCGATAGCAGCAGCAGTACTAGGATGCTTGTGACAACGTGTGTTGCTCCACGTCCTTGCGCAGCATGTTGTACAAAGAGCAAAAAATGCTGTAAATACCAGTGTTTTGAGCATGATCGCCAAAGGCAGTGACATGAACGTTAACCTGACCATCTTCATCATAATCTTCATACAATTTCTAAAAAATACTAAAACCCAGCATTTTACACACTCGACCACTCAAAACTACCGGGCGCCAGGAGGTGCGGAACCCTAGTAGTAGTAGTAGTAGTAGCAGTAGTAGTAGTCGTAGTAGTAGTAGTAGTAGTAGAAGTAGAAGTAGAAGTAGAAGTAGAAGTAGGAGTAGGAGTAGGAGTAGGAGTAGGAGTAGGAGTAGGAGTAGGAGTAGGAGTAGAAGTAGAAGTAGAAGTAGAAGTAGAAGCAGAAGCAGAAGCAGAAGCAGAAGCAGAAGCAGAAGCAGAAGTAGAAGTAGAAGTAGAAGTAGTAGTAGTAGTAGTAATAGTAGTAGTAGCAGTAGCAGTAGCAGTAGCAGTAGCAGTAGCAGTAGCAGTAGTAGTAGCAGTAGTAGTAGTAGTAGTAGTAGTAGTAGTAGTAGTAGTAGTAGTATTATTCGTCAGCAGTAGGAGCAGGAGCAGGAGCATGAGCAGGAGAAGGCGCAGTTGCATTGGTAGTAGCAGGAGGAGGAGCAGGACAAGGAGGGAGGAGGAGGAGCATTAGAAGCACCAGCAGGAGCAGCAGAAGCAGCAACACCCGCAGAAGCAGCAGCAGGTTGTCATGGTCAGTGATGATGATGATGTTGATGATGGTGGAACATTGCCAGGAGTGGTGCGACCGTGGGACTCTTTGCAAGTTTTGCGACACCCCGCGATTCGATCAGACGGGCTTGAGGCACCGGAGTGTTGCATCAAAAGCCGTTGCAATGAAAGAAGAACCAGGGCGTGCCGACTCATTATCAGAATCAGTATTATTCCTACTTCTACGACTTTTACTACTGCTGGTGCTATCGCTACTACTGCTACTACTGCTACTGCTACTGCCACTGCCACTGCCACTGCCACGGCCACTGCGACTGCTACTGCTACTGCTACTGCTAGTGCTACTGCTACTGCTACTGCTACTGCTACTGCTGCTACTACTACTACTACTACTACTACTGCGACTGCTGCTGCTACTACTACTACTACTACTCCTGCTGCTACTACTACTACTACTACTACTACTACTACTACTGCGACTACTACTGCCACTGCGACAACCACAACAACAACTACTACTTCCACCACTCCTAGCCCTAGCCCTAGCCCTAGCCCTGGCCCTAGCCCTAGCCCGACCCCGCATTCCGTACCCCGTACCCCGTACCCCCTACTCCCTACCCCCTACCCCCAACCCAGACCCCCTACCCCTGCCCCCCCCCTACCCCGACCCCGACCCCTACCCCTACCCCTACCTCGCCCCTNCCCGACCCCTACCCCACCCCAACCCAGTCCTTAGCCCCACTCCCACTCCTACTCCTACTCCTATTCCTACTCCTATTCCTCCCACTCCCAGCACTTCCACTTCCACTACCACCACTACCACCACTACCACCACTACCACCACTACCACCGCCACCAATACTACTACTACTACTACTACTACTACTCCTGCTACTACTACTACTCCTGCTACTCCTGCTACTCCTGCTGCTGCTGACCATTACGTTTTGGTGAGCTGAAGGGTTGCAGTGCCAGGGCTGGGCTCCTTTTTTTCGTTGCGGATGGGCTTCAAGAAGCTTGGGCCGAGGATCTTTCGGACAGGTGTGCTGGCTCCTTTATCTCTGGGTTCTGGGTTGCACCACCCCCCCCGAAGAGTATTCAACCCCTGTGTGTTATGTGCATCATCCGTCATTCCCCTCGAAGGCAAGTGAAAAGCATCATGCTCGATGTCGCCAAGGCTTGCGAGTACCTGTGCCTTGGCGCAAGGTTTGAGGGACAGGATTGATAAGGAACTACGAGACAACACTTCCAGCGGAAATAGCGCTAGTAGTGGTGGTGGTGGTGGTGGTGGTGGTGGGGGTGGGGGTGGTGNTGGGGGTGGTGGTGGTGGTGGAGGTGGGGGGGGGGGTGGGGGGGGTCGTGACGCTTGTTGTTTGTCGTTGCCGCGTCGTGATCCTGAGCTGTTGTGACAGTCTCCGGAGTCTGTTTTTCTCTCTTTGGACGAGCTGGAGCCTTCAGGCTTGAGCTTTCGACACCTTTCATGTTGAGGGTTTGGATGTCAGATTTCCCATACCCCCCACGAGGGCGCCGGAGCTTGAAGTTCAGGGCTTTGGGTTGTTCGTGTCGTGACATCTTGCAGTTGGCAATAAGCGTGAGCCCTGGTTTCTGCAAGGCACGCCCAGGAAATCATTCATGGAGATCTCACGTCCAACAACGTGCTGCTTCAGACGTGGCCTGGTCTCGCAAGCTTCAATTAGCGCCACCGGAGCCCCAGGCCGCAAAGCCTGAAGCTAGAGTCCCAGAGCTCCGTGGCATCCCAGGAGGCCGACTTCGGATCCTCAGGAGCTCGACTTCGTCTGCAAGGCTGGGAGTTTTTCGAATTCGACATCTGAGCCGCGGAAGTGTCGTAGCAACTCAACGCAAACCCAGCTCGCTGCTGAGCCCTGACCCCTGAGTCCAGGTTTGCGACTTTGGCCTCGCCAGGGTGCTGGAGGAAGGCGGGGGTTTTGGGATCCAGAGCAAACTTGAAGCTCCAGGCCCCCCAACCTTAAAGAGTCGAACGGGTGGAACTCCATAAGCCCCCCCCACCCCTCTCCCCATTCGATATTCAAGACCCGTGAACTGCTAACTGCTAAATATTCTCTCTTAGGCCAAAAAAATCCCCCTGCCCTGAACACGGAAAGCCCCAAGAGCTGACCGCCGCCAGTCTGAGGCGTCTCGACACTTCTGACCTCCCAGCTTGGCAGCCTGGTGCTGAAAGTTGTTTCGCTTCGGGTTTCAGGTCTTTTCTGAGCTTCTTTAAGTTTTGGGGCCAAGTTGAGGTCTGCTGGATTCGATTTCCCAGCGTTCTAGACCTTTTGGCGAATTGACGGCCACTCATTTGAAAAACGCCGGGTGAGCGGAACCTGGAGGCAGCTTTCCAAAATCTGCCGTAGCCGTCCAGTCGGGAAAGGCTGGATTTGCCAGTCTCTGCTGTGGTCTGTCCGCGAGCTCGTGTGACCTCGGGGACTTGCTCCAGGAAGGCATGCTGCAGTTGCAGGATGGGAGAACTGTTCATCAAGCTCATGCTAGATGCATTTTGACATGCGTGTGAGGGCATGCCCGTGTCCGAAGTACTCGAGCACTGCAACATGTCACGTGAAAGAAGCTCTGCGAAAATTGCCCCCGCCGCTGTTTGCGTGTGTCGTTCGCTTCGAAGTTGGCCCTGGACGAAGGCACAGTCTCCCACATGCCGCCGGAGTTGATCCGGATGGAGAACAGAAGGCTCGGCGACTGTTTTGGCCATCCTGCTCTAGGCATGTCGAAGAATCTGAGTTTCACCGTGACGTGGAGTAGAGATGCCCAGAGTTAGCAGACAGCCTCATAGTTTTTTTTGGTCCGTTTGTCCTGGAATGAGACTGCTCGTGCCGCAGATGAAAGCCGAGGTTAACGAAGAAGGTGGACGTCTACGCCATGGGCATCCTCCTTTACCAAGCCTTGCTTGGAAGACTTCCGTTTGCGGGACCCTGAAGGGAATATTGCTAATGAAGACTCAATCTCAACTGGACGAAACCCGCAATGCAGAGGGCTTTTTTAGGGTGACCCTGTGAGTCAATTATGGGGCCTTCCCGGCAGATATCTTTTGGGGTGGTCTCAATGCATCGTCGGAGCTTTGGAGAACGAAGCCTGGCTCTTCCTTTTCTTCTGGGATTCTTGGGGTGAGATGGTTCAAAGGGAGAGGGTACCAGATAGCGTCCAGATAGCTTGCGGGAGCCTTTACGGAGTACAGAACGCGGGGTACTAGGTCACACCCCCCGTTGGATCCATCCTTCAAACTGGCCTGCCGTGTTGCTGTCGCCAGGAAAGATGGCGCCGCAGATTATCATCTTCATCGCCAGCGGGAAGAGGCTCGAGCTCGATGAACAGGTGGCAGAAGATGTGCCTCAGCATGAACCAGAAGCCCTAAGCCCGTCCTGAACTAGTAATGCCCGGCTCAGGGAATCAGATTCCCGCCAGAACCGCACTCAGCACTCCACCACACGAGCAGCACCACCAGCACCACCGGCACCACCGGCGGCATTACGGGTACCACGGGCACCGCTGGCACCACCGGCACCAACAGCACCACCGGCACCACCGGCATCACCGGCACAGGCACCGCACCGGCAACGGCACGGCACCATCGGCATCAGCACCATCACCATGACCTCTAGCGGACTCTAGCGGCTCTATCGCGCTGCACACGCTGGTGGTTGCCCTTGTTAATTGAACGGTGGTTAGCTGATGGGAGGGCCATTGCAATGAACGGGTCACGTTTGCTTTGTGCCGCTGCCTTTGTAACGATGGTTTGCCGCACGTATGCTTCGTTCATCCTATCAAGCTGCTCCGAGGTTCGCCAGATTTTTTCGGATTGCACTGCAACGCTTCCGGAAGAAAGGCCGTGTGCTGAGGCCTCCGTGCGTAGGTGCGCTAGCTACAGCCAGGGAGCAGAGTATCACAGTGGAGGATGCAAAGCGGGGGGGGGGGGGGNGGGGGGGGGGGGGGGGTTCGAGCTTCGAATCTGCTGGAGAGTGGGTCGAAGTGTCGTTGAGAGATCCGCTTTCTGTGCACGAGAGTTGTTGCACTAGCACTACTTGAGCAGCAGTGGCCTTATTAGTTGCTGTCGAACTTGGACCACCCTGGCTTATTTTGGAAGCTGGTGATGCATGCATGGATCCTACAAGCTACCGCGCGATAGATCCAGGACGACCTGAAGCGATTGTAGTCCCAACATGGAAACCTGAGTGATGTGGGAGGGTTCCAGATGATAAGTGTCCTATAACACACCCCGAAACCCTATTGCAAGTATGAAGGCCCTACAGAAGCCCTAGCTGCCACATGAGGAGCTGGTCCGGCGTTTTAGCTGAGTTGCCGCAGCTTCCTAAAGCTGGGAGAACAGCTCCTGGCTTTGGCCATGTGCTTGTCGAAGCAATACACGCCGTGTGAGCCAAAGGGCTTCCAGCCACGGCTTTGAGCCTCTCGAGCCTGGAATCGCTGCTTGGTTTGCTCGAACTGCGGCGCAAAGGTGATGCTGCTTTTGCTGCCGAGTGCTCCTCCGCCTTAAACTAAAGAGGCTACTACCCGCTGTTCGTAAATCAGCAATGAAACAACCGCCGAAGAGGGTCACCCATGCCTGCAGCCGTGTTCGGCCCGGGTGAATTCTCACCCTGATGATGGGCGAGCGCACCGCACAATGAAGCCACTTGCCAGACGTTTTGGTGTTGCAACATTCTTTCAGTTCGGCCCGTCCAGTAGCTTGGCTTCCAGGGCGTGAGGGAGAAGGACAAACGACGAAACCTAGCAACGTTGAGTACATCGTTGTCGTTTGGCTGTGTTCTGACTTTGTGTGGTCTGTACATGTAATGTAGTATGTCGCTCTCTGCCTTCGCTGTTGCCGCATCCGCCCTGCAGATGCAGATCAACCAGCATGCAATGACGAAGCGGGAGTGAAGCATCATGCGAGCATATCAAGCTCGCACTGTTGTAGAAAGGCATGCCGTTAGCAGCACACAAGCAGAACTGCATATCATTGCAACATGACACGATGCGAAGGTGCTGATGATGCAGGCAGAACGAATCATGTTGCTTTTCGCAGCAGTATTGACAGTCACATTGCATCATCACCAGCATAAGCTCCACCAGCAGCGGCACCCGTCGGGCAAGAAGCAATCTCATGCTGATGTTGTTTCTTTTTCGCTTCTGTTCCATCTGAGGCTCCTGTTTGCACTGGGGTTCCTTCACGAAGTTCGTGGCATAGCATTGCAGACGCGCCCTGACAGCGAACTTGGAGATTCGTTGGGGCCAGCGGCGCCTAGCGGCGGAAGGAACCCAAGACCGAGGCTCGCTAGGCTCGTCAGGCGCTTCGTTTTTCGGAGCCCCCCCGATTGGGTCATGGATGTCTGAGGTCCCATGGGCAAGGCTTTGCGCCGGCCAGCTGCGGCCCCGGAGTGCACTCCAATCCTTCCACGGTCCTTGGCTTCGTTCAAGCTGTAGCCACCGTTTTGTGAGCCATCTCCTAGAAATGGCACAAAGATCATACCTGGACCTGGATCGTCTCAGATGGTGCTCCATACTTCGTCTCGGAAGAGCTCGAGAAGCTACCAGAACCCCACGAGGAGTGCTGGAAGCTCACTGACAAGTTTAGCTTTGGCTATTGGGGGACAGCAGCTCTCGAAAAGACCTGCAGCTGACACAAGAGCGTGGTCCGCGTCACCATGGCGGCCGCACGCAGTCTGATCGCTTTTGCAGAGTTACTCAAGAACGCAGATTTCATAAGTCACAGACGTGTGCGGTCATAATTATGTCTCTGCCGCAGCCGTTCATATGTCTACCCTGTTTTCTCTGGTAGGACATGATGGCGGCTGAGTACCTTGTGGCTCGCACGAACCACGTCACGACAAAGTTCGAGAAACTCGGCAAGTCCATCTGCAAACCCCAACAGCATGACTCCTGCACCGTTTCGCGCCCACAGGAAGGGTCCAGCCCACGCCTGCGACGATGGGGAACATGCCAGCAAAAACAGGCCCGGACGGCTCCAGGTGTCAGGGCTTGGGATTTCTCTTTGGTTTTGGGGATGTATCTGTGGCTTGGCAATTTGCGCCTCGTTTTGTCAAGGCTTCTGGACTGCGAGGGCTGAGAGGCTCCGGGAAACTGCTCAGGTAGCATAGAGGCCTGCTTGAGCTCATGAAGCCAGCGAGTGCAGAACAGCAAAGGCGCCGAAAAGCTCAGCGAGGCGGCATTCGGCACTGTCAAAGCCAACAGGAAGAGCAGCGACACCAGCAGCAGCCGCAGCCCGTCAGCCTGAAATGGCCCCGCGTACTGCCCCGGACAGGTGTCTCACTGTGGAGAACCGCAACTGTGCCTTGGACCATCAACTGCTCCAGAATGAGGGTGTCGGAAAATGTCGATGTTTTTTGTCTTTCGATACTTGGGAAGCGGATCCTGGAACTTCTATTGCTTCTCCAGCATCTGTTGCGCATCGCGCGAGCAGCCCTGGCAGCAGCAGTTTGCAGTAGCAGTGGCAGTTGCAGTTGCAGTAGCTGTAGCCGTAGCAGTAGCGGTAGCGGTAGCGGTAGCGGTAGGGGCAGCGGTAGGGGTAGGGGTAGGGGTGGGGGTAGGGGTAGGAGTAGGAGTAGTAGTAGTAGTAGTAATAATAGTAGTAATAATAATAGTAGTAGTAGTACTAGTAGTACTAGTAGTACTAGGAGTACTAGTAGTACTAGTAGTAGTAGTAGTAGTTGTAGTAGTGGTCGTGATCGTGGCGGTCGTCGTCGTAGTCGTCGCGGTGGCTCGTAGTAGCCGCAGTAGCGTCCTCGTCGTAGTAGTAAAGTAGTACTAGTAGTGGTAGTGTTACTAGCATTGATACTCGTACTAGCAGTAGTGACTAGTAGTGCGTGTCGTTGCTTTCCGTGTCTTCTGGGGGTGCGAGCGCTGCTACGAGTTTACAACAACAACGACAACAACAACAACTACTACTACTGCTGCTGCTACTACTACGACGACTAATTCTCCTGCTGCAGCTGCTGCTAGCGACACAGCAGCAGCGGCCACTGGTAATGTAGTTCTGGTTTACCCTGGCCCCAAGCTCCGGTTCGCATCGACATGCTGAAGCTCGGCAAAGGCATGTGGGTTCGGCTTCACAGCCATGACCCGCGGCCACTCGTCCCCAAGGAGAAAGCCTACTGCATGCCGCTCAGCTGCTGTCGTAACCCCTTCAGGGTGGAGTTTCAGGGCCGGCTGGCCCTTTGTGGTGATGCTGATGTGGGCACCGTAAGAAACAGCTTCTGTCGAGGTCGTAGGCTGCGAGTCCCGAAGATTCAAGCTTTCAGCACCAGTAGAAGTTGGAGGAGCAGGGGCAGCAGGAGTGGCAGAGGTGCTAGGCAAGCTAGTAGTGCCGAAAGTCGTGGCAGTAGCACGAGCAGTAGAACGGTAGCAACCTCAGCAGCATGAGTATAAGCAGGAGCAGCATCAGCAACAGCAGCAACAGTAGCAACAGCAGCAACAGCTGCATCGACAGCAGGAGCAATGACTGCTGCTTCCTACTGCTACTCCTATGCCTGCGCCTATGCCGACCTCTTCCTACTACTTGTACCGCTTGTACCTCTATTCCCCCTGCTACTGCCAAGGCCCTGCGAGATGGATGGCGTTGACCTGCCTTGCTGGAACTCTGGCGCCTGGCTCGGCGGCAGCCAGGTTGGGGTCTCCCAGGATATGCGCGGGTCTTTTTCGATAATCTTCTTAGATTGTGCCTTGAGGTAGCAGGTAGCAAGGTCCAAGACGAGTTTGGCTGAGGTTCCTTGGGCTTTAGGCAGATTTTGGGAGAGAAGTGTCTGTCGTCATGTAAACCACACGGCGTGCGCATGTCATCAGGCACGCACATACTCATATACCGGCATACTTCGACATAGCTGTAACGCATGATTTTTTTTTTCAAGCCGGTTTCCGTCTTGGTGGGCACATCATCGTCATCATCATCACCATCACCATCACCATCACAACCATCATCCTCGGCATTTCATCACAATCATCATCATCATCATTGTCATCATCACCATCACCATCACCATCATCATCCTCCTCCTCCTCATCATCATCATCATTACCGTCATCATGATCATGTTAGATCTTCATCATCGGTATCATCATCATGGTCACCGTCATCGTCGTCACCAGCACCACCATCATCATCATCATCATCATCATCATCATCAGAATCAGTGATCATTATGGTGCATCTATGGGGCTGCATAGGGGCTCCATGACGTGGAGCATGATCCCCAGATGCCAACTGTCTGCTAACGACCACCTTGGCAGACACGGCAAGCCACCGGCAGGTAGTGGAGTGCGAGATGTCCTGTTTGCACCAGAAGAGAGCTCCTTGGATGCGGGTCCTCTTCTGCGTGTTGTGGATGCCTTGCCGGGGCCGGGGCTCTAGTGCTTCGTTTGGGATTTCGTGCATGTGCTTTCCTTCGGTATGTTACAGACTGTAGATGTAGGCGCAGAGATCGGGGTGGTGCAAGAGATTTTTTCTGGCTGGGCAGGTGTGGAGCTGCAGCTTCATGTGCTTTGTCGCGGCTTCGAGCTCAGGTGATGCAGCCGCAGTACTCTTGTACTGATTTTACTGGGGTGGCACCTCGGCTGGATCTGACGTAACGATCCTCGGGGCCCCAATGGTTCAGGGTTCACCTCTCCCACAATCCTTTCATGGCCTTCTGGTCGCGGATGTCAGGGCTGTTTAAGCCACCCTAGCACAGAGCCTTCCCCTTCCCTTAGCTCTAAGCCATCAAAGCACATATCCAGTGATCATGACGCATGATAAGGATTCTGATGCTGTTTGTAACTCTTCTGGCATAACGACGATAGAGGTGATGATTCCATCATCTCGAGCATAGCGACTCGAACGGCAAGGGCTCAAAGCAAAACCTGGCACGAGAGGAAACACATCATCACGTCACCAACCACCAAGCATCGACGAAGACAGCAAGAAGAGTCAGCAAAAGCTTCTTTTGCTGCTGCTGCTGCTGCTGGGTTTACAGCACCGTGGGGCTTCAGGCCCATGCTCAAGGCTGTCGTGTTGGCTCTTGCATCTCGTGTTGGAACTGTAACTTACGCTGCTTGCGCGACTCTGCGCGTTTAGGGCCCTTGAACCGAACGCTGGCTTGGAGGACAGCCAGACCTCCTGCTTCAGCCGTGGAGATCAGACCAACTCCAGGTTCCGATGACAGTGAGAGCTTGGGATTCGGAGGCTGTTGGGAGACCGCCCGTTACTAACACTGATTGTCTTCCGGTGCATGGGTTTTGATAAAGCAGGTACTGTGTCGAGTCTTCGCAGTTTGTCGGGCCATCACTTTGTCGCTGAGAAAAATGCGACAGGTGCATGTTCATCACATACAAGGACCCGGAACTGTGGGCAAGTGCTTCGCGTCGCGTGCATGCATGCATGTAACTGATGGTGCGTGATGTCGCCGCAGGGGCCGGCTTCAGCCCTGCAGTAGGGCAGGGAGACCCGTTTCGGGAGGGTAAGTGAAATCTTGCCATGTCGACGGGTGAGGCTGAGGACGAATGCTCGGAAGAGGGCGAGGGCGGCGAGGGCAGCCCACATGAGATGTCTCGCGTCTGCAGTGAGTTGAGCACGGTGCTGGATGCCGAGCGCTTGCGTGGTGTTCCCCTGTATTGGGCTCTCCAACCTCGGCACTGGGCGAACGTGGAAGCTGGCTCCGTGATTTCGGGAAAGAGCGTCAGATTGAGCCGTCCGGTAAAAGCACTGGACTCCTTCGTAAGCCACGATTGGGCCTCAAGCGGCTTCCAGAAAGTTCTGTCCTTGCTGATCATCTCCAACTCCGGTGCCGCATTTTGCACCAGCCTTCTGGTCAGTATCCTTGTGGGAGTGTTGCGGGGCTTCGGCCGGCTGCCCAACGAGCACTGGACGGTGGCCTTCGGATTTTGCTCCTTCTTCCTCGTCTTCTTCTTTTGGCCTCAGCTCCGGAGACCCTTCCGACGACCCAAAATGGTCTTCGTAGACAAGCTCTGCATTTCGCAGGATGACGCCTGCTTGAAGAGAGACGGTATCTTGGGAATGCCAGCTTTCCTGCTGAACTCGAGGGGCCTCATCGTCCTTTTCACATCGAACTACTGCAGGCGACTATGGTGTTGCTTTGAGATGGGTACATTCATGAAGGACGCGGCGAGGCAGAGGAAGATCCAGTTTATGCCCTTGCTGACAGCTCAGATTCTTTCTCTGGCTTCCGGGGTTTGGTTTCTTTTGGTCATCGGCTGGAATGTTTTCTATTACGAGTTCTTTTCGCCTGCGGGGGAGATCAAGTCGGGCCCACAGGACACGCTGAGAGCAGGGTTGCTTCTCAACGGCATGATGCTGGTTTTCGCTGCTGCAGCAGTTCTGCCCCTCTTCTATCTGGGCCTCGAGCTGGTGGCAGAAATGGAGCAAGCAGTTAGGCAGCTCGCAGCATTTTCGGTGCAGGATGCTGAGTGCTTCTGCTGCTGCAACAACCACCGGCATCCACAAACAGGAGCGCAGCTGCCATGTGACAGGCAGATGATGTACAGCATGCTGCGCAAGTGGTATGGCTCCGAGCAAGCAGAATTGAAGACTGACTGCGTTCATCTCGATAGGTTCAATCTCAAGATCCGCGAAGAACTGGCTCCGCGCGTTGCGGCAGTTGCAAGTGGCTTTGCATTGCCCTGGAACTACACGTTGTACATGGTCGGTGCGAGCAGCGTTCCATACATTGCAGACCCCATCGCGCACTGGACGGCCGCCTATAATTCGAACATGCTCGGCCTTTCTGGTTATGCTTTCTTTGTTTGGAGCTTGCGAGCGGCCGCGCGCTGGGGCACAGTGGCATTGGCCAGCATGTTGGCGGTTCGGATATCGTTGCCGCTTTGGAAGCTTGGCCTCCGGGCATCTCGGAAAGACTCGAAACTGCAGCGTTGGCTCATCGTCCTCTTGACCGCCACGGTGGTAGTCGTTTTCACCTCATTGGTATGGGGATCGGTGTTCTTCTCTTTGAGGCATACCGCAGACGACCAACTGCTTCCGGCGCTGCTTCTTCTATTCTGGTCAGTGTGTGCTTGTGGACTCCACTGCCGGTTCTTGGCCGTCACGCATTTTTATGGCAGTGATGAGCAGACAGTGCACACCACCACGGCTGATGAAAGCTTTAGCATTTGAATTCGCGTTATTTGCACCCGCTTACAATTGGTTTTTTCTCGATCAATCTTCTCAGCTCAGTACATCTTTAACCAGCAAAATGCTGCCGTCAACCCTACCAAAAGGTAGTTTGGCACCAGACAAGCCGTGCTAACCTTCGCCGCAAACGCATGGCATTTGTAGATGGCTTGAATGCTCGAAGGTGCATCAGGCAGTCATTGCGAGTAAAGGCTGGTTCGTAATTTCTCATTATTTTGCCCGCTGTAGCTGGATTGGGCACTAGCTGACCACGCAGCTACAGGCGCTTTCATGAGTTGAATGTGTCCGAAAGCCTACGTATTTGTGCGTGCAACTCTTGACTGGATGTTATTTCCCTGAGGATCAGTCAGGAGCCACCAAGTCGTCTTGTGCTCCCTGTGAGCTGGCGGGTATTGGGAACATCGACTGCCCGGCGATGGGCGGTAAAGGCAAGGGCGGCAAGGGTCGAGTTTTTTTTTGTGCTGAGTGTCCGAAGAGGCATTGAGGTTGGCAGAAGCAGGGCGTGAGGCAGGCACGCTGGGATGAACTCCCGAAATCTTCGTGTGAACTTTGTGTTGTTGGGCGTCTGCGGGGAAGGTCCGGAGGACAACTCAACTGTTGCCGCCTGTGCCAGCCAGTGTGACGCCTGGCATGCATTCAGGAGTAGTAGTGCAGAGCAACAATACAAGAAGAGCTGACAGTCCATGAGTGATGCATAGTCAGCGTAATATATCCAAAAACCAAATCGATAATGAGCATATTCGTGACAATTGTAATGATACAATGTCATCATCATCGTTGCTATTCGACTTTTCTAGTGCCATGAGTAAGCGAATACTGATTCGAGTCATGATTAGATGGTGATGACCGTGATGATGATGGCTCGTCGTCGTTGTTGTTCTTGCTGTTGTTGTTTCCGCTGCTGCTGTGATGCTGCTGCTGTTGTCGTTGTGGTTGTTTGCTGCTGCTGCTGCTCTGCTGCTGCTCTTCTTATTCTTCTGCTGCTGTCGTCACCGAGGTGCTGATCATGCATTTTGTTCTGTGTTGTTCTTGCAGTCATAGTGACTTAGTGACACGAATGTCAACTGTGTTCATTCAGCTTCTTGCTTTCGTTGTTCGATGGTGTCGCCGCGTTCCGGTGATGACTGTCGTGACTGTTGTGACTGTCTGTTCTCATTGCTTTTTTTCCTACCTTTGGTTAGTAGGGAATGGCGGAATGGGGTACAACTATAACTGCTATTACTACCATTCTTCCATTCCCTACTAACCAAAGGTAGGTTTTCCGACCCCGCCTCTTGCCTCCGAACCCAGGAGGCCCCTCGCCCGGACTCGGGCGTGACCTTGGCCCCCGCAGTGGCTAACCCAGGCCCGAGCTCGATGTGAAAGTCGGATTCGGGATGAGGAGCTGCCAACATGAGGTCATTATGTTCTTGAAAAACGCCACCCGAAAGATCTGTAGACCCTAAGCCCTAAGCCCTAAGCCCTAAACCCTAAGCCCTAAACCCTAAACCCTAAGCCCTAAGCCCTAAGCCCCAAGCCCTAAACCCTAAACCCTAAGCCCTAAGCCCCAAACCCTACCCCCCGAGCGAGGCCTCAGCCGGGTCGCATCAAGTCCAGAGGCCTGGGCCGGCGCGGCTGTGTTTTGGGCGTTTTTTTTCGACGGCTCATCTCTGAGACCTGTGAAAGTTTCCGGAAATGCCTATTTTGGGGTCCTTATAGTAAGGATACTACTATTTAGGGCACTATCTTAGGGTCCCCTCTTTCGGAAACTCCTATGTGATGGTTCATGACTGCAAACGGGCATGTTGTGAAAGTACTACTGACAGGCATGGCAAATCACCGGTTGCAAGAATTGCCAGCATGATCATAATCGGATCACAGATAAAGACAGTCATGCGGACGACAAGGGAGAGACTGTATGGCCAACGCATGTAAAGTGGCAGAGTGATCGGAATCTTCTCGTGTGCATGATGCAAGTTATTCAACTGCAGTGGTGCTGACGTCATGCTCGTAGTCACACTGCTCAGCTTGCTGGTGTTCAAGACGATGCGGTGGAGAGTGCCGATAAGATAGCCAGTGCAGATAGCAGGGCACCTAAGCCCGAAACCCTAAAGTTCTTGAAGCTCACAGGAAATGGTCTCTGCGCCCGTCTCGCCACCACTGCCCCCAGCAGAAGGGGAAACAGCCCTGGCTACCAGAGCTCAGGCACGACTACTGCTGCTACTGGTAGTCCTGCTGCTACTCCTATTCCTACTTCTACTCCTCCTCCTCCTCCCGCTGCTCCTCCGGCTCCTGCTGCTGCTACTACAGGTACCGATACTGCTACTGCTACTACCACTGTTACGACGACGTCATGCTACTACTCCTACTACTGCAACCACTCCCACTGCTGCCACTACTGCTACTGCTACTGCCACTGCCACTGCCATTGCCACTGCCACTGCTACTGCTACTGCTATTGCTATTGCTACTGCTACTGCTACCACCACTACTACGCTCTTAGTCACTAAGGTCGTTGGAATCGTTTATGCTTGTGGACTAGACGGGTAAGAAGTGTAAGCAGTGCTAGTAGTCGTCGTCTTAAAAAGTAATCGTCGTCTTAGTACGAGTAGTAGTAGTAGTAGTAGTAGTAGCAGCAGCAGCAGCAGCAGTAGTCACAGCAACAGGCGGCGGAAGAGGAGTAGCAGGAGAGTGCTAGTCGTCGTCGTAGCCGTGGTCGCAGTTGTGGTCGTGATCTTGCTCGTAGTCGCAGTGGCAATCTTGGTCGCAGTGGTAGGTGTAGTCTTCGTCGTCGTCTCCGTCGTTGTCTTAGTCGTAGTCGCAGTGTAGTCATATAGTCACAGCAGCGGCAAAACTCTCAGCACTATTCAGCAATGCCATAATGAAACTGACAGTGCTTATAATCGAAGGTTGAGCCGTGGTACCAGCGGAAGTAGAATGCTTCTGCTTATCATGTGGGGCAGGTCAGGAGTTCATGATGGGATCCTTTGTGGTGCTCCCAACCTGATCCAAAAGGTCGCCGACCGCATGACTACAACAACTCCTTATGGCCACCTGCGATGGCAATGGGAGATGGTGTTCGAGAAGGGATCTGCTCATGCGCTAGTCGCCATCGCTAGTTTCGAAGCAGGAGAGGTAGGGGCCGTGGAGTTAGCGGACGTGGTGACACTAGTGGTGCAGTGGCAGTGCCGCTGCTGTTGCTGCGGCTGCTGATGTTGGCATTTGCGTTGGCGTTTGCCTTGGAGGTTGGTTTTGTCTTGTTTGTTTGTTAGTTTGTTTGTTTGTGTGATTGGTGCATTTACTTGTTGTAGTCGTCGCTCGTTGTCGTCGTCATGGTGGTGGTTGTAGTGGTGCTGGTGGTGGCGGTGGTGGTGGTGGTGGTGGTCCAGTGGCGGTGTGGTTGTGGTTGTGGCAGTCATTGCGGTTGTGGTTGTTGGTGTCGTCGTCACATGTTTGTCGTCGTCGTTGTTGTAGTGGTTGTTGGCACCCCCAACCCGAAACCACAACGCAGTTTGGTGTTTTCCGCGTGAGGTTCTTGTTAGGCAGGACCTCAGCAAGAAGCCCCTGAACTCCTAAATCCTGACCGGGGCGAGCGTATACCACACCCGAAAATCCTTGTCGAACTATTGAGGCCCCGTTTGTAGGGTTTCTCGTTCCTTCCGACCGAGGCAAAGCCCCCGAGTACTTTCCCATGGCCCCTGGGCTGTGCGATGGAACTGCCAAGCCCGCGACCGGTGTTTTGGGGGTCTAGTGACTGGTGCTGGGCCTACACCTATGCCAGCAGATTGTCCCCAACATTTCGAGCCCGGAAGCCCGCGAATGCGTCCGAGGGAGAAGGAAGCCGCCGCAGTATCAGTAAAGTCAGCTTCATAGTATCGGATAGTCTCACGCGATAGTTTGACTTGTAGTCGCGTGATGCAAATTGATGTGGTCACTGAAGCCCGTCCTTGTCACATGAGAAGGACAGCACAAGCATACGTGTAAAATGAGTAGTCTCAGTAGTCATAGTGACAGAAGTATGACTAGCAACAGCAGTGGTGATAGTGCCTATAAAGTGTACAAGTGCCAGTGATTGCAGTATAGCACCAGTGCCAGAACAGCAAGGGCTTCTAGCACTACTGGAAGGCATCGCGAGATGTCTACTAGTTACTAGTAGTAGAACGGACTCAGAACGGACCATGCACATACCGCGGCTCAGAGGGGACGCGCGGCCTGACAGCCAAGCGCCAAGGTTGTCTACCGCAGCCCCGGCGATGCCGCGGCCACGAAACTCCCGGCGGTGGGCAATCCGGACTTGCCCTGGCCTGTAGAGCTGCCGGCGCTGCTGCAGGAGCGAGAGCCCCTATGGAGGGTCTTTCAGGCTGCTTGCTGAAGCTTGCTTGGGTCTCAGAAGGGCGAAGGAAGAAGAAGATGCTTGCCGACTGGCGGAGAAGAACGTGGCGATTGTCATGGCGCTGGTGATGCTCAAGTCATGATGACGGTGACGCTGATGGCGATGATGAAAGCTTGACAACAACCTCCCATCCCAGGACTTGTCGCTCAGGCTGTTCATGAATACAATCACATCCTCCGACTGCATTGTCTCCTCACTATGCGAGGCTGTGATGCGGTGATGTCGTAGCTTCCCTCCACCCGTACCCTCTCTCCGTCTCGCTCTCGCTCGCTCTCTCGCTCTCTCACTGTCTCGCTCTGTCTCTCGCTCTCTCTCTCTCTCTCTTTCGCTCACTCGCTCACTCACTCATTCACTCACTCACTCTCTCTCTCTCCCTCGCTCTCTCTCTCTCTCTCTGTCTCTCTCGCTCTGTCTCTCTCTCTCTCTCTCCCCCTCAGGCTCGCTTCCCTCCCTCCGCTCTCGCCATTCAGCAGAGGTCTTGCGTTCGCTTCAGCGCTATGAAGAGATCGTATCCTGCTGAAGTATCTGAATCGTTGAAGCCGGCAGAAGTTTGAGTTCCGGTCATTTTGCACAGCCGGTGAATGACGACAAGTCGTGTTTGCATTACGCCCAACACCTGAGCCTCCCACCCTCAAGCACCAAAAATGCTCGAACTCCTCAAGCCCTAAGCCCTGAGCCTTTAGAGTAACTTCATAGTTAGTCGTAACAGCAGGCCTTGAGGGAAGCCGATACTTTGCCCAAACAAGACCAGGAGTCCGGGCGGCTGCAGCGATGACCGGACTGAGCGATTTCTAGCGTTGCTCAGAAAGAGCCCAGCTAAGGGTTTCGGAGAGGATCGTTTCAGGTCGTCCTGGGTGCAAAACCGGAGCCTTCGAGATTAGAATCAAGTTTTCGGACATAGTATAGTCAGTATAGTTTAAGGAACATAAGGCATGGCATGCGTATTCATTCCGAGACACCGGCTTTGGGGGATGTTGCGGGGCTTGTTATGGCTCTGTGCCAACCTGAAAATCCTGCGGCCTGGACCGCTTGCCTAGACCCTTGAACCCTAAGCCTTCGGCGAATCAAGCCGGTCCTCCCAACGCCCCTGCCATGCCATCGCCCGCCTTTTTGGGGTCTGAGGCTTTGCAAAAAACCTCCGATTGCTAGCCGATTTGCTGGGCCAGACTGTGCCCGTATCCCCGTCCCCTGCGAGCGACCTGCCCGGAAGTTGCACTTTGCCCTCGAGCCCAGCCTTGAATGGTGGAGTGTAGAGTGTAGGAAGTGTAGGGTTTCTCCTAATGGACCAGCCGTGCTCGCCATGGCAGCCTTGTGCAAACGGCTGGCAAGGAAGTGGGAGTAGGGTTCAGGGTTTAGGGCCAAAGTTTAGGGTTTAGGGTTGGGAGCAGGAGTAGCCGTCGCCCTAGTGCTCGTAGCCGTAAAATTAGTCGTAGGCGTAGCCGAAGCCATAGACGTGACTGTAGCAGTAGCCTTAGACGCTGGCGCAGGTGTCGGCGCAGTCGTAGTGGGCCAAGTAGTCGTAGTCGTCGTCGAAGTAGTAGTAGGAGGCGCCCCCCCCCC
>BGNK01006745.1:1208-23749 GCA_003297005.1 Symbiodinium sp. clade A Y106 | reverse complement strand
TTCAGGTGAGCAGGGGACATGTCCCGCTGCTGAGGCCTTGCACGTCTTGGCCTAGGTACCGTGTTGCCACGAGCACACGAGGAAACGCAAGTATGAAACTACGGGCTGTGTTGCTACTGCGGTATAGTCCATTTTGAAAACAGGCATTGAGTGCTTGTGAGCGACGACCACAAATCCGCTCCAGCTCTTTGGTTCAACCGACTTTTGAGCTGCCTTTTGCCACCATGGGAGACCGGGGTGGACAGAAGCGCAAGATCGATGATCTGCTGAAGGGTCTGAATGATGTAAAGGCCACTCAGAAGCAGCAGCAGCAACAGCAACTCGACAGCCTCACGACCCGCGTTGATCGAATCGAGAAATCGACATCGCTAGTGGTAGAGTTCGCGAGCCAGGTGGAGGCGGCTTACAAAACCGCCGAGGAAACCAGAGACTTTAAGAACCTTGCAAAGCAAGCTGCTGAGGCGCTGTGTGCAGAACTTGGTCCCAAGATCAACCTGCCGTATCCTCTGCCTAGCCAGACGCCAGAGCAGTGGTTTGCAGCTCTTCTTCCTGCGGGAGGGGATACTGTATGTACCACTTGGTGGGCATTTCTGACTGCACTGCTAGTGGGGACGCGATTCATTCTTCCGAACAAACTCCGCTCGACACGAGATCCGAACACCAATCAGAGAGTGCGGGCTCCGGGACACTTCCTCTTTAAGCTTGAATTCGGGGACCTGTCGTTCGCAGTGTCGAGAGCCCTTCAAGCAGGTCTCGGTGCACACATTAACCAGAGTAATCGNCCGGAGAGGGAGATCAACTCACAATCTTTGTGCATCGTACGGCAGAGGAACAGAATCGTAGAAATCGTCGAAACAATGAGCACAATGGGAATCAGAATCAGAATCCGGGTCCACGAGGCGGAGGAAATGGAGGTGCACGCCGCGGCGGCGGAAAGAGCCGTGGTGGCAAAGGCAGGCATTAGGCACCTGAAAACGTTTCACCCCTCGAAGTAGAGGGAGCACTGTAGGTCGACTCATGTNAGAAATCGTCGAAACAATGAGCACAATGGGAATCAGAATCAGAATCCGGGTCCACGAGGCCGAGGAAATGGAGGTGCACGCCGCGGCGGCGGAAAGAGCCGTGGTGGCAAAGGCAGGCACTAGGCACCTGAAAACGTTTCACCCCTGGAAGTAGAGGGAGCACTGTAGGTCGACTCATGTTTTGTCTGTGTAAGGTTTACTTTTTGTCCTTCAATGTGGCAGGTAGTACAGTAGGCAGTAGCCGCCTGTGAGCCAGAAGGTTTGAATGCTTAAACATGAAGTCGACACCCTTAATGCCCTGAGCCATGTTTTGTGTTGTTGAAGCAGATGGTTTTTTGGGAGGTGGGCCGCTTGGCTGAGATAGGCGGGTCACTTGTGACTTCTATCGGGTGTCACTTGTGACTTCTCGAGAGGCGAGTCGCTTGTGACTTCTGTCGGGTGTCACCTGTGACTTCTCCAGCCGGCGAATTTGCNAGATAGGCGGGTCACTTGTGACTTCTATCGGGTGTCACTTGTGACTTCTCGAGAGGCGAGTCGCTTGTGACTTCTGTCGGGTGTCACCTGTGACTTCTCCAGCCGGCGAATTTGCAACACCTCTCAGCAAAAATGCATGAAATCACTTGTGACTTCTCTGCCTTGGGATCGGCTTTCAATCTTGCATCCTTGACTTTCTCGCAAGGGTCCGCGGTTTGGGGTTAGGGTTCANCTCTCAGCAAAAATGCATGAAATCACTTGTGACTTCTCTGCCTTGGGATCGGCTTTCAATCTTGCATCCTTGACTTTCTCGCAAGGGTCCGCGGTTTGGGGTTAGGGTTCATGGTTTACCCCAAGCCCCCCGAGGGGCCAATGACATAGGCAACCAGGGAACAGTTCCAAGCAGATCGGCCCACAGCTTCAGTGTCTTGTTTTTTCGGCTACCAGAACATTTTCGGAACCATTCCTAAACAGCACTGGCAAGAAAGGCTATGGGTTTTGTTTGTATAATGCCAATAGACTCACGAAAAACCGCCGTAATCTGTCCAACTGAATGCCTCTATATGGCCCGAGCTTGCCGATCTTTGATTGAATGCCCCTGGAACCCTCAAGACATTCCACATTATTAAGCCTGCTGTTATCAGAAGACCGAATTGGCCGAGTGGCCATGGCACGTCCGGATTTGGCAAGGGATTGGCTTATAAGTCTGGTTGCATCGTTTAGGGTATAGCTATAGGATGCTTGAAGCTAGCGCTATTCGGCGAGTAGCTTTTGGAAGGCAGGGCCTAAGCCTCGGTTTTAAGTTTCGGGTGCTTGAAGCTTCGGGGGTTTTGGAAGGTAGGCCTCGGTTTTGAGTGTAGGGTTAAAGTTTGGGAAGGTACAGGCCTCGCTTCTTATGTTAATGACAAACCCGACCCAGAATCTTACCATGCGCACCCGTTTTCAGCGGAAACGCGCATGGCTTCGGAGCTCTTGTGGCCGCTCTGCAAGGACCCTGCAGGGCAAGGGATTAGTACTAGTGACCCCGAGCTTAAAAATATAGCAGCTAAAAACATATAAGTCCCCAGGTATATAGTATAGAGCCAAGCTTCCGTAGCATTGCCCTTTTCAAGACTCTGTGCTCGAACTTTCGGGAATGGTTATTGGACTTGATGCAGATGGGCTTCAACATTCCAAGGGTGTCCTCCTGCGAGTAACAGTGATAGAACCGACTGTTGTATCCTGAGATTCGAGCGAGCCATCCAATAAAAAATCCCGGAGCATGCGACCTTGCAATCCAAAAATATTTCTATTATATGTTCGAGCAACTTTCCTGAAGAATGTCAATCAACAATTCTTCGTATGCCTCAGCTTGCCCTTGGGTTAAGCATACGGTGGTTCGCAGGTTTAGGGTTTGTTTAGGGTTATATATCTAGTGCTAGCTTTGTGCCTTAGGGTGCAGGTCAACTTCATAAAACGATCATGGTATTGTGGCCATGCCTTGGGCTTGGGGGCTTGGGGAAACATTTGTTATAGTAGCCTGGGAGCGTGCATTTTTGGTCTTAACAACCATCTCATGAGGCCGCGCCTGGCATGCTCCGTAGCTGTACGATGCATGCAACGGAGAAAACGTAGTCCTGAGGGGTTTGAACCGGATATGATCGGATCTCTGAAAGCCTATGCTACTAGGGCTTAATTATAATTAATTAGGGATCGTTTAGGGGAATCAGGCCGCAGAATCAAAAGCCCCAGCACCTTCATCGTACAAATGCTGCGCATCGCTCTCGGAAAGGTAACGGCCTAGCTTTTCGCTGTCCAGTTGCCAACTTCCAGCGGCATGCCTTGCTTGCTACTGAGAACTTTATAAAATAATTATATAATTTATTTTTTTAAATAATTAAACCCGCCCCTTGGGTTCTAAGGCCGTATAGATCTGAATGCATCCAATCAGCAGGCAGCTACAAGCAAGATCTGAAAGAAACAGCCGATCTCTGTAGATTTCCTCGTTCTCGCCAGCCCGTCGTTGCTTCACCCGATCTTGAAAGGAATGCTCTGTCAAGGCTTCCTCGGCTGGTCCCTAGCGAATTACGAGATTACTCTATGGATCTACGACATATAACCGACAAATATAATATTATTGCATCCGATCGAAGTGCGGCTAGCCACGCAACTAGGATTCTGCAGTTAAAGGCTTTCGCATTGAGGCAGGGAAACTCTGTCGAGTTGATGTGCATGTTCGTGACGGTGAACATTCTCTGAGAACAGCTCAACCTGCTCAGCTTAAGCCAGTCTTTGAGCGATCGGAAAGCCCAGCGGAGCTGTTCAGGAACTGAAACCTCGTCACTGCCAGCAAATGTGCCCTCGCATAAATGAAGGATCCCCTCTGCGACGCATGTCTGCCACGTGCCCAGGCACAATATGTGCATTGAACATCCACGCCTGGAGTGCACAAAAACCCTACAATATGAAACACCGCTTGCAAAACAACAATCCAACAAGCTAAGCGCTATATGAGGACTTGCGGCACGCATCCAATGTGGAAGCCTGGCACAAGCACCAGCGGTACTGGTGCTCGGGGCATACATTGTAGGATCACTTGCGCGTTGGTGAGACGATTCCACTGCCTCCCGAAGGAGGTGAATAAGGGGCCGAACCTGCTGCAGGGACAACGAACAAAACACGAGACCCCAAAAAGATTTGACAGCGGGCACCTTGGAATTCGTGCGGCGTCGCAGCGGTGACAGATCCGCCCACTTTTCCACGTTCGTGACAACTGGAAACACTCACCATGGTACTTCCAATCCCCTTTGTATTCGGTCACTGCATATGATCGCGAAAGGCAAGGATACGCCCGCAGCTGCCGCTCCTGACGCGTCAGCTCACTCTCCAGTCCACCCGGCCCCCGCTGGGGCCGGCGAGCATAAAATGCACAGCTGAAGCTCCAGGCTGCACGATGATATGCCGGTCGCAAGGTCTCCTAATGCATCCGTCGCAAGGTCTCCTAATGCATCCGGACTTTAACAAAAATTGGGGCAAAGCCGACTTTAATATTAATTCCAGTCCCAGCATCCTGCCCCAGACTATAATAGCTGTTGAGCACGAAGTAAACGTAGTTCTTTTTCCACGGGTCTCCTTCAGGGGCTGGACCCAAAGGGTATAACAGTACTACTATAAGCAGTACCCAGAACACACAAGTATGTATAGTATAGAAGCCAGAAAGTTGGAACATGGTCGTTAAGAGGATTAATAATCAACTAGGATAGCTAGCAGGATCCCTTATACTTTATTACCTTATAATATATAAAGGGCATTCGATGTTCCAACTTTCTGGCTTCTACGCTATAAGCTTAGGTCACGAACCGGCCTTTAACTCGGTGTAGAGGAAACGTGAAAAGCAAAGCTGTGAATTGGTCACCTTGCTTGCTGAATTGTGCCTCGTCCCCGTAGACCTGGGTGTTAATATACAGGGTATACGTATAGGAAATCCCTAACGACGTAGATTATAATATTTTAAAAATAAATAAATTCTACGCGCCGCAGGATTACGGACACGGGGACAGCCGTCTCCTTGGCTGGGTGCTGCATCGCCCATTGCACGTTCAAGGAGCGGAAGTGCCGCCAGTATTGCCTGGCCACTTGAGGTTTTGGGTTTTATTGTGTAGGGGTTGGGGTGTAGGGTTAAGGCCTAGGGTTGGGAATCGGGGTCTTTAAAATGATCTATAAAATTAGCAGGGCAGCAGTATGTCATCGTCTGTGAATTCAGCTCTTCCTGACCGCCAAAGAAATTCCAAGTATTCGTGCGGATCTATGAATGGCAGTCGCCCAGGGACACGTTTAGTAGGATCGGAAGGATCTCCCAGAATCACATCCAGCCACGCAAAATCCTGCAGTTGCTTGCTAGCTGCTACATGCATCTAGCTAATTAGGGTAGGGCTTAGGGTTTAGGGTTTAGGGTTTAGTGATATAGTAAATTTTAAAACATGTACAGATCGATCTGCTGGTTCCAAAGGCGAGCGACAATAGGCAGTTTGAGAAACCTGAACAGATCTCTGTCACAATTCTTCGAAGATTGTATACCAGCCATTTTTCTCGTCATCGAGCTGACATTGTTGCCAGATTCCTTCGCAGGACGCTGTTTATAAGCTAATCCCTAAACCACCCGATGGCCACTACGAAACACTCCAAAGCAAAATTCAGGACCTGTACATGTGCACATGTGCATGAAGTTCATGTCATCCCATTGCAAGGTCTAATGGTTTGGGGTTCGAAGCTATACTCTAGCATATGGGTCTGTCCTCATGATATCTGGCGGGGTCGTTCGGGACTGCTGGAGAACCCCGAAATCCTAATAGGACCTAGATCTAATTCTTATGGAAGCCTGAGAAGCCACAAACACACACACACACCCACACGCACACACACACAGACACACACACACACACACGCACACACACACACACACACAGACACACACACACACACAAACGCACTGGCCTGAACGGCAGCCTTGGCATTCTCCACCACGCCCCGGGCGCTTTCACGACCATCACCCAAAGTTTTGCACCTGCAGGCGCTAACCACTATCTTATTATCTATCCATATGCGTATTATTACATGTACCCTAGGGCTCCAGTTACCTTATAAGCTATAATGTAGCAGGTTATACTTTATTATTGTACCCCAGTAACCGCTATATTTAGGTAACTGGAGACCTGTATATATTACACGTACTGAGACCCCGACAGATGAGAAGCTAATGATATGTCTTCATAGTCCTGCACTGCTGCAGTCTCCAGATCTGCCCATTCTGCACCTGCGAGGGCTTCGGATTTAATAAATTATAGCTTAATAATATGTGTACAAGGAGTGCTGCGGTGGTGGTCTTTCGCTGCACGCCGCACGATGAGGCCTGCGTGTCGTGAGCAATTAATATTAAATGCTCGCAAAAGCATCCAGCCCGAACACTACCCTCCTGGAGCTGCATGTACCAATACGTACGTGGGTGCCTTACGGGTCAAATTGCACATTTTCCATAAAGCCCGATATAGCTACTGAATGCAGCTGCAGGAAGGATCACTAGTGCCTACTAGGGGCTGGGTGTCTACCCAATCCAAAATGTCGGCTCTGCTCCATCCCAGCATCAGCTAAGCAGGAATAAGCAACGCCTGTCCCATATTGCGATCATATTCTGATCTACTTGGCTTTAGCCTTGCCCTTGCATTTCGCAGTAGGCTTAGCCTTGCGCTCAGCGGTTCTGACGGGCTCGGCACGAACTTTAAAATCCTTCAGGGCTGTCTCCAATGCCTCAGCTAGAGACTTCGAAGATCTGACCGATTAGTGAATCATATCCCCGAAATAAATAACAGAAATGGCATCCAAATTACCTGCACAACAGGCTTCAACTGCTCCTCGCTCCATTTCTCACCCAAAGCCTTTGCAACCTTCGCCTTGCAGGTCTGCAGCAGCTCGATGGCGGGCACCAGGTCGCCGAGCACAGCCTTCTTCATGTTACTGGCCCTTAGCAGAGTGCTTCTGGAGAGGGTTTGGACGGACTTGCTAGTAATCCCTGGAATCCCTAACCCTCTAGCTGTATATCCTGTGGCCCTTAGCAGAGTGCTTCGGGGTTTGGACGGACTTGCTAGTAGTAATCCCTGGAATCCCTAACCCTCTAGCTGTATATCCTGTGGCCCTTAGCAGAGTGCTTCGGGGTTTGGACGGACTTGCTAGTAATCCCTGGAATCCCTAACCCTCTAGCTGTATATCCTGTGGCCCTTAGCAGAGTGCTTCGGGGTTTGGACGGACTTGCTAGTAATTCCTAACCCTCTAGTATATCCTGCTCCACTATATATATATATATTGAGAAATTTAAATGTAATTAATTGATATGTATATATCGACCTTCCCGACCCTACGGCCTGTTCCTAAACCTATAACCTCAATCCTTAATTGCGAAATCGTGGGTATGTGGGGTTTACTCTATATCATCGAGAGCTCTAGATTTCATGGCACAGGGGCAGCGAGCTCTCGTGCAGGATCTTTTGGAAGCCCTCGGATTCGATCAATTCCCGGTTGGCTTTTTTGTCAGCCTCAGGGGTATAAGCTTGGGCTTGAGATCGCATTGGCATTGGATTGTGCGTGTCTCCGAATGCAAGTCGGTCCCGAAAGCCTTCCCGTAACATCTGGATCTAATTACTTATTACGTATATACAGATCCCTATACCCCAAGTCCCAGACCCAGCAAATACAAAAATCTCCCAAACCTTGAAAACCATATAATATTATGGCCCTTAAGTACCCTTCAGCCTCTGAACCCTAAGGGTTTCCACGCTTCCGACAGGTAGCGCTCTAGGCCTCTATTTCAGCATTTGGGGTTTAGGGGCTTAGGGTTTAGGGGTTTAGGGTTCGGGTTTAGGGTTTGGGGTTTAGGGGTTTAGGGTTCGGGTTTAGGGTTTGGGGTTTAGGGGTTTAGGGTTCGGGTTTAGGGTTTGGGGTTTAGGGGTTTAGGGTTCGGGTTTAGGGTTTGGGGTTTAGGGGTTTAGGGTTCGGGTTTAGGGTTTGGGGTTTAGGGTTCGGGGTTTGGGATATGGGGCTTAGGGGTTTAGGCCCTAGGGCTCCAGTTACCTATATTAGTATGTTACTACTATATATTATGTACCCCAGTAATATAATAATCTACTATATATTTAGGTTATAACTGGAGCCCCAGGGAGGGTTGGGTTTTATAACATATAGCGGGGCCTCTGTGCCCAGCTCCTTCCAGGTCTTGTCCTTCTTCGGCTTCGGCTTCGGTTTCGGCTTCGGGTTTTTGCCGGGGTCCCCAGTCTCGATGCCGACACCATCCGCCCACGCCTTCTCCCTTAGATGGGGTTTTAATGCTAGCATTGCATGATGGCATAGTATTACTATTGGCTTGAACAGATCATACATATATGTCAGGAGGCATATTCTCCATAAAGTCTTGTTCATCGTCGACTTGCGCCGTCATCGACATTTCACCCTCCGTCTGAAGCGTCTTCAGCTTCACGTCGCGAATATGGCTGAAAGCCTTGAATAGGATCATGTCCTCACGAGTAGGCCATTGCGGGTGCCTGTCGTGCACAGGACTACAATGCTGCAGGGTGGATTAATATCTTAAGGCTTGGGCTTAATGATCTATTCTAGATTATAAATTATTAGATCACCTGAGAAACTTATTATGCATGTGGCGCCTCTTGCAGAATTTTCCGGTGCAAGCAGCGTCCTCCGCGAGGTGCCTCTTTACCAGGTCCTCCGCGAGTTCAGCTCCGTATTGAGCCTCCAGGCCTGCCCTGGTCTTCCATTCATACACTTCTTCTTCTTGATCGGTTGTCGATTTCCTGGTTTGAGCCGAGGGTTAGGGCTATCGGATTTGGGGCAAGGGCCGCAAAGGGTTAAGGATTTGGTTTCTTCAGGGCTTCGGGTTTAGAGCGTATATATAAGCTAGCGGGTTCTCCCTAAGGCTCCAGTTACCTAATAATATATAATTAATTATATTACTGGGGTACATAATAATAATAAATATATATAATATATATGGCTAGTAATAACCTATACTATGTAACTGGAGCCCATAGGGTCTTAAGCAATTAGCTAAGTGTCCGTACTCGGATCACGATCGTAGAGTCGACCCACTCAGCCTTGCAAGCCAAGAAGTGAAGGTACAAGTTGTGCATCTTTGTCATCCGATTGGCACCTTGCAAGACAAGCTTTCAAGGACTAGCACACACATATGGTTTACCCAGCAGGCTCTTAGGTTATGAAACCCGTCCCCTTAAACCCTGAACCCTAGGATTCTCTTTCTCTTGCTCCTCTCCCTCTCACTCGCACTGTTACTGTCGTTCTCACTCTCACTGGCACCCCCTCACACTCACACTGACTCACCCACTCATTCCCTCACTAATTCAAAAGTGTAGTAGCACATATATATATATATATCATGATATACGATCATGATATAATAAGTTAATAATAATCAAGACGAGCGGCTAATCTCGGCGTCGGCAAGCTGCTGTCGGACTTCCGGGGGAGACTTCGGACCTAGTGCTTTCGATGCTATTATTATACAATCATATATTATTATAATATATATATATACAGAGAAGTGAATGAAGCTGTGGCCCCTACTCCTGGCACTCCGGTAAAACCGAGAGTACAATGCGGCTGGCGACAATGGCTTGCCCCTTTTGTCACATCGCCAAGCACTGTCCTCCGGCTCCTCCTTGCATGCCTTTTCGGGCTCTGGCGCTGGCGTCTGACCGGATCCGGATGCCTCGGGCTTGGAGTTCTGCTGGTTCGGCGGTGTTTGCTTCTGATCGGTCGCTGGCTCTGCTGCGGGCTTGGAGTTCTGCTGGTTCGGCGGTGTTTGCTTCTGATCGGTCGCTGGCTCTGCTGCGGGCTCGGAGTTCTGCTGCTCCGGCGGTGCTTGCTTCTGATCGGTCGCTGGCTCTGCACCTGTGGGCTCGGAGTTCTGCTGGTTCGGCGGTGTTTGCTTGTGATCGCTCGCTGGCTCTGCGCCTGTGGGCTCGGAGTTCTGCTGGTTCGGCGGTGTTTGCTTTTGATCGCTCGCTGGCTCGGCGGGCTTGGGACCGTCCATTGCTTCAGCGGGAACCTCAGTAGTGTCCATCGGTGAGGCCCGGCAAAGCTGAAGGGATGCTGCTGCTTCATTGTTCTTCGGCTCACTCGAGGCATCCTGCCGCTGGGTGTCCTGCTGCTGAGTGTCCTGCTGCGTGTCCTTCCATGAGTTTGCAATGTCGTCATAGGTCGCCGGATCGATCTTCAAAGTGCTTTGTGTCCATTCTCACAGACAGCTTATGCTTATCGCACTCAAGAATCCCCTCGTCCTCGATGAGCTTGGCAAGGTCCCTCTCCAACTCATCCTCCACTTCAGCGGCTTCCTCCTGCACCTTATACAGGTCCCCATTCGAAGTGCGCGCCCGCCGGAGCTCGTTTCGGACACTGGCCCTTTTGGGGCTATCCGTGGAGCTCAGATCCGATGAACTCATGGCCTTGTCATAGCCACACCGGGATGAGCGCACATCCCAGTCATCCTCTTCCCAGCGATGGGATCTGCGTTGATCCCATTCCCAACTGCCGGACTGCCACCAGCGCTGCTGAGACCAACCCCAATCCGCCAGCTGCCACCCCCGGCCCCCTTTGTCCCACCTGGACCATTGAGCGTCCTCACAAGAATGCACCGGGGAAGGCGGCTCTGCCGGCTCCGGCTGGGTGCTGGGAATGTTGTCATCTTCGTTGCAATCAAGCTTCGGCGGAGTTTTCGAATCTAAGTCCAGCAACTTACGGGCTGGAGTGCGAGCTGGGGTGCCCGCAAGCTTGAGTACCGGGGTTCTGGCAGGCGTCTCTTTCATGCTCGAGTTTGCTGGCACTGGGGATGCAGGCTCTGGGGTTTCCGCTTGTGATCCCGTCTCTGCAGCAGTCCAACCTCACGTCACACAGACATGCTGCCTATTAGGGGCCGAAAACATGTTCAATAGAATATTATATTGCATAGTACAAGACACTGCGAGACACCGGTGGTGGGGTTGCAGCCTCCGCCACGGTCTTCCTCAGCATGCAGATGTGTATTTAAAGATATAGACATATATATATATATTCCATATTATATATATATTATTATTTTATAAATTTATTATATAATCGAATCTATACATAATATACATATATATATATTTTTTTTCCCTAGGCTATTATTAATTACTACTAGTTATTAGCTAGCTGCATGCATAGATTAAGCAGAGGCCCTGAGACTCCAAGTCCCTCGCTCCATATTTTGGCCGGGAGGCAGGCTGGTACTAGAACCTGCTAGAAAGCTATTTAAGTAGCTATCCCTAAACCCCAACCCCCTCAACCCGAAACCCCTCAACCCCAAACCCCTAAACCCCTTAAGACTCTTTGCCCCCTGGCCCGGAACCCACAACCTACTGACAGGTGCGGGCTATGTGACACCCGGCTATATGACAGTGTACTATTCCACTAGCTAGCTATATAAGCAACCTACCGGAGCTTGCAGAGCCTGTCCTTTAACTCACAAAGCAGGCCATGGCGCTTCCCTTGGACACGAACTGCTGGGCGAGGCTTCTTGTACTCGGGGCTTTTGATAGGAGTCCTTGGCTGGGCCGGGTGTTCGAACTATATATTAGGCCATATAGCGACGTACATGCATGCTACATCAAGTTAATGATAGTACAGGATAAGCGGCGACTGTGTAGAGGCAGATGGAGGCACTGGAGGTGGGCCCATCAGCTTGCTTGGGGTCGTAGCAGCCGCTAAGCTCGCACGCTTTCTAGCCTTCTCTACAAAAGCAGACGCACTAGCATCCGCACTTGCATCCGAACTTGTCACACAGTTCTTGCCGTTGCCACGTGTAGGCACATGAGCCGGCTTCGGCATGATCCTGCAGCGAGCTGCGAAATCCGGGATTTGGGGGTATACGGTTCCAGTGATACTTTTACGGTTCCGGGCCCTTTTTTTACGGTTCCACGCCTTCTTTTACGGTTCCGGGCCTTCCTTTTACGGTTCCTGGGAAAGCCTGTTTGGCCTGGAGAGCAGGAGCACACTGCACGTACACATGCAAAAATAACACACCGACACCTCGATACGCATTAAAATCTCCAAGCCCGGTACATGTAGCACCCGGAACGCTCGCAAACCAGTCCTGGCAGGTCTGTTCGCGCTGCCTGCCGGGAGATGCAATGTCCTGAGGATGCAAGTTTAAGGCTACAGCCACCTAATTACTAGGGCAATAGATCCAGTCAGGGTTTCACGAGGAACTTCGTCTCAGGTTTATAATACGGTGGAATTCCACCAGCCCAGGGTTCGGAATCGGGATCGATGATGCAAATGTATAACTTTCAGGCACCCCTACTGGGTTTGATCGATCCTTTGAGGGCTCGGTTTGGGACTGAGTAACGTTAACTATATACCTTTGGGTTTGAAGTAATAATAATTAATTATAAGTAGATAAGACCCTATCCACCCAACGCGCGTGCATAAAGGAGTTGGCCCATAGGCCTAGGGCTCATATATATATATATATATGTAAAGATATATATATATATATATGGATATATATATATATATATATATGGAATTCGAAGAATATTATCTATATGCTCATAATAATATAATATAACATATATATGTATATATATATATCCTAGCGAGACTTTAAATATAAGATCTAGAGCTCGAGTTTATAAAGCGATAGCCCCCCTAGAGACGAGTAATAATAACGTTAACGCGTATGCGTGATCGGGAATGCACCCGCGGCAGCATCGCTGCCACTGGTCGACTCCGACGAAGGCTGTGACAGCCACGCGTCCTAGGCCAGCTCGCTGACGTCGCAAAGTTCATCGATATGCCGAGCTTGGCATCGTATACTGGCCGTCAGCGGCTGTGGGCTGACACTTTAGACACTGCGACTTGGAGCAGAACGCAAGCGCTCAGATATTTCATGCCTTCTTGCAAGAAGTGCCATGCAAAGCTCCCTCCGGTTATTGAGGAGAGACGATCTTCCTCGCAAGGCTTGCTTTGGTTGGGACTGCCAGAGCCAAGAGCTAAAAGCATCTTGCGACAACATTGAGGAAGCTGGCACAGCATCCGGGCGAGCATCATGCAACTTCATGCATCGAGAAGTTCGACGAGTCGATCGCGGTTTTGGGCTGGGATATATTGTAGCTTGCCTTTCCTCCAGGGATTCAGCCCCGGGCCTTTATTTCAAAGCCAGCAGCATATTGAATTAGCTATATATATTTCCGTACTAACCCAAGGTAACGCCCATGAATAAAATAAGTCATTGCATGCAATAATTGCATGGCATTCAAATTCGAGATCACTACAGAAGTGTGCAGACTGTAAGGCCACGAAGGTTTAAACACTAAGCAGCTAGCTATAGGACCCCCGAGACTTACAGAGCCCAAGCTTATAAGTAGATCGTCTAAGCAACCAATTGCAATGCAAGCCTCGAGAGAGGGCTGGCTCCAAGTCCTGAGTCGATAAGGCCGGGGATTAAGGAAAAGCTTCGGTCTTCAGGGCGTTTGGGTCTGTGTTTCAGGCCTGTGGGACTTTGGGTATACAGTGTTTTGGACTGCAGCTACTAAATAGTACTAGTGCTAACCCCGGGTCCCATGCCCAAAATATAGTAAGCCCCGTCAGCCGTGTAGGCAGTCCGCGACGCATATAGATCGATCGATGTGTATATGTGTTACTAGCGCTAGCTGTCCTCAGAGTCATTGCTAGAGGCTCGGGTTATATTGAGGTGGCCACGGGGTTTGGGTATCTAATTATAAGATTTGCCCAATTCCATGAGCCCGAGCTACCGGACTTTGCACTTAGCCCCATGCCCTAGCCCTAGCAGCCATTCCCGAAAACCGCCAAATCCCATAAGTCTGGCTAGAGCTTTATCTTCCATGAGCCCGAGCCACCGGACTTTGCGCTTATCCCCATGCCCTAGCCCTAGCAGCCATTCCCGAAAACCGCCAAATCCCATAAGTCTAGCTAGAGCTTTCTTCCATGAGCCCGAGCTACCGGACTTTGCCCTTAGCCCCATGTCCTAGCCCCAGCAGCCATTCCCGAAAACCGCCAAATCCCATAAGTACATTTTAAAGCTAGAGCTTTAGTTCCATGAGCCCGAGCTACCGGACTTTGCCCTTGGCCCCATGTCCTAGCCCTGGCAGCCAATACCGAAAACCGCAAAACCCCATAAGTCTAGAGCTTTGTTGCCTGAGCCCGAGCTACCGGACTTTGGCCTTAGCCCCATGTCCTAGCCCTGGTAGCCAATCCGAAAAAATAACAAAATCCCATAAGTCTAGCTAGAGTTAGATGCGCTTCGAAAAGCCCTGCTATTAAGCCCGCCTCCCTCAAACACGTACGGTTATTTACTTTAGGGTTTAGGTTTAGGGTTCAGGTTTAGGGTTTCGGGATTTGGGATTTAGGATGTACAACCCAAAACAGGCCCCAAGCATTTAAACCTTAAGCTAGTCCTAATAAACCCAATAGCTAAGGGTTATGGGCTTTGGGGTTTAGGGTTTTAATCACCGGTACCCATATGCCCTAGGCCCTAAGCATTTAAACCTTAAGCTAGTCCTAATAAACCCGGCCCAATATATAGCTGAGGGTTTTGGGCTTTGGGGTGTAGGGTTTTAATCACCGGTACCCATATGCCCTAGGCCCTAAGCATTTAAACCTTAAGCTAGTCCTAATAAACCCAATATGCTAAGGGTTTTGGGCTTCGGGGTTTAGGGTTTTAATCACCGGTACCTATATGCATGCCCTAGGCCCTAAGCATTTAAACCTTAAGCTAGTCCTAATAAACCCGGCCCAATATATAGCTAAGGGTTTTGGGCTTTGGGGTTTAGGGTTTTAATCACCGGTACCCATATGCCCTAGGCCCTAAGCATTTAAACCTTAAGCTAGTCCTAGTAAACCCAATATATATATATATATATATATATATATATATATGCTAAGGGTTTTGGGCTTCGGGGTTTAGGGTTTTAATCACCGGTACCCGTATGCCCTAGGCCCTAAGCATTTAAACCTTAAGCTAGTCCTAAAACCCGACTCGCGAGGTGCCGCCAAAGCATCAGATCTGCGCTGACCGGATCCGGAGCTCACCAGGAGCCTCCAGCAGTTTGTGCGCTTAAGCGGTGTGTACTCGTCTACCGCTAGCTAGCACCCCGCCCCGACCTCGTGATCCGTTGGGGCTCGTACCCCGGAAACTTCAAATCAAGCCAAATGCTCGTAACATGTCAGTACACACGGTCGTCATGTGATCGCATGCAATCGCACATGTGCAATTCGATTCGATTCAATAGACCGGCAAGAGCGCTTTGGACTTGTACGCACGTGTACAGGGCAGCGGATGCTTGCGTGCACATGTACACATGACATGATCATGCATGCGCTTCTTCCGGCATGCTTCGAATTTATCAGCACACCCCGGGCCCGAGAATTAAACACGCTTGAGAGAGGTTATAGCCTGGCCAGGCCCTGCTAGGGGTTCGCCATGCATATATGCATGATTATAATTATATTAATAATTAAATATAATTATAAATTATATAATTATATATTATTAATTATTAAATAGGCATATCGTAGTGGCCTCTCCCCCCAAGCCGTGTTGAAAAGAGCATCATCGATCTACGACTCCTAAGCTTCTGCGGCCATCAAGGACAGAGGCAAAGGGAACCGTGGCGTCCAGCGTCCAGCGAGCAGCTCGGCTTGCAAAACTTCGCAACCGGCTCCTGTAAACGTCCGAGGATTTTGCACTAGCGCTATATATACATGTGCAGCTGCGAAGCTTCAGCCTTGCACATGGTGCACCTAGCACTGTACTCAGTAACGTGTAGATCGTATAAAAGGGGCCCCGGACAACCAATTAGCAGCTAGCTATATAATTTTCAGACCAGGCACTAATGCAGCCGCAGCCCACATGTCTTCGCCCACCTGCGTATATCATTGTCTAGATCCAGTGGTTTGGGTACGTAGATATATATATATATATAGGGTGCTGTGCAAGGAGCCCGCATTTGAATCCGTTCGGCAGCCTCTGGGATGGACGGCACATAGCCACAGTCCTCGGATTCATTCGGCCGGAGGGTTTAATATATTTATTTAAATAATACAGCTATATCTAGATCTAGACCTTTAAAACTTAACTACGACTTGTGCATGGCACCAGCTCTTCAAAAAAAGCTGTGCCGGTCTTGGCAGCCTCTCTATGTATAATCTTTAATTTAAAGGCTGGGGACTTCAAGGCTTGGGGGGGTTTTCGGCTTCTGTACTTCGGGCTCTCGGGCTGCAGAATTTAAGAGTATAGGTCCGGAACCGCAAATATAATATATAGCAAGCTATATATAGCTAGGTCTTTGGGGGTTCTTATAATAATTTGCAGGTTGAGAATCTGCACAGGTCGACATGTGGAGAGACACGACCCGCCTGCAGAAACTGGGTGGGTATCTCTGGGTGTCCTTCAACTTCTTCCCGCCAGTCCTCAGTTAGCGACATACTATAAGTTTAGGGACCATATTATATAAATAATGTGATCGATATATCGATAATTCTGCGAATGGAAGAAATTTAAACATGTTGTTCTAGAACGTCTAGGCACACTGCCACAGACCCATCCGCCCGCTTGACTCTAGTCACGACGCCGCTGGAATCAAACTTCCGTTTGCAGTTCCCAGGCGACCGCTTGGGATTCCACTGCTTCTCGCAGAGATGAGACAGCCATGGCCTCATCACGAGCTTGGGATGATTTAGGCTTTGGGTTTAGGCTCCAGGGGTTCTTTATATGCTAAGGGGTTCAGACCTTTAGGTTCGGGTTGTGGCTCGGTAGTTAGGGGTACAGAATGGGTTGGAGTGTTTATTTGCCGGGGGTATACATAAATACATACATCCAGATGATTCCACGGAGCACGTTCCCGAATAGAAACGTTCGTTTCAGGCTCCGCGCCCCATAGAGACCAAGCCAGCTTAGATGCGTTTAAATGCATCCAGTCCTAGAGTTTCCTACGGAAGCACTCTGCATGCTGCTTTGCTATAGCTAGTTGCTGATAAGATGCAATCTCACGAGCGAAGCAGGTGGATACCCGAAGCCGGCCAGGTTAACGTTCATCAGGAAACGAATGCAGGGAAGGTAGGGAAGCACGGAGCTGGACGGTTGCTCAGCGACCCAGAGCACTTGTCTTACAACTCCTACCAATATCCCCAAGCACCATCGAACAGCAACAGCACTTGCTTGGACATTGCTTTTTAAAGTTGTGTCACCCATCGGGTTCGATCGTGTCCGGCGGGTCGTAGCCGAAGACATCCAAATCCAGCTTGAGCAAGGCGGGCCGCTAAATACAACACCGCCCTGCTTCATCCGGAGCATGTACTGTAGAAAGAGAAAGAATCCTGTCCTCAATATTCTGAATGGTACCTATTGCAACTGCATGCTATAATAATGTACCTGCTATAAGTAAGACTTGCATAATTTGGGCTCGGTCACGTCTTCAACAGGTCGTGTTTCTTGCGCTTCTCTCTTTCGAAGAATGCCGCCCTGACTCCTGCACGTCCTTGCACTGCTAGACATGTATGTGTCGCTAGCTGCTGTATACACATGCGTGTGCAAAATACATAAACTCCAGCATGCGACTATAAGAGCAAGCGACGGGCATATAAGAAGATTCCTCCCCAGCCACAGAAGCAGTCAAAGATATCGATGTCCTGATTATGCGCGTACCCTGCATGTGTGCATGGTAACATATATAGCCTGCAAAAACCAGCGCACATGCAGCTGGTCGTTAAGTACCTGCCGAGGCACACGGCTCATCATTGTGGACATCGCATCGATATAGTCCAGGGCGTGGAGCCTCGGACCAGCTTGCAATACTCGATTTATATAATTATCGATAGCGCTTGCTATATAATTAAAAATACCCTATAGGGCTCCAGCTACCTAAATAGCGTAGGTTACTGGGGTACAATATATATGCGGTTGGTAACTGTACTATATAGTTAGGTAACTGGAGCCCTTAACCCTAAACCCCTAAACCCCATATCCCAAACCCCAAACCCTAATCCCTAAACCCCAAACCCTAAACCCCCCAACCCTAAACCCCTAAACCCCGAACCCTAAACCCCTAAACCCCGAACCCTAAACCCCGAACCCTAAACCCCCAAACCCCAAACCCTAAACGCCGAACCCGCCCTAGGGATAATTTCTACGAAGTTGTAATAGCCTCGAAGCAGGATGCACGGGACACCCAATGCGCAGAGCATGGAAGCATGTTCCCCGGACAAAGCCAAACGGCCCATCTAGCAGTTAGCTCGCTCTGTACAACTGGAGCACTAACAAGATGAAGCTGAGCCTATAGACAACGACAACGGGCAGTTCATGCACATTGGCAATTGCATGCAGTGCAACTCCAGAACCTCAGGCCATTGCAATGCAATTGCAATATGCATGCATTTCACAGTTTGCTCCTGCATCGTAGTCACATTGTAAACCAGCCTGCAAGCCGACTATATAAAATCTGATGCAGATCCTACTGATAGCCTGATGCTGAAAGCTTTTGGTTTCAAAATTTCCGGACCTGGATCCATATGGAGGCAAGCAGCTTCAGGGCCGAACTCGGCAAGTAGCTTTTCTCTCTAGTTGGGGTATTATGGCCTAGGGTTCGACGGGTTCGATTCGACAGGGTGGATACAGCTAGGGCTAGGGCTTCTAGCGGGAGAGGTTGTGAGCATTTTGCAGCGGGTATGCTTGCAAGCTACTAAAAAATATTCTATATAAAATTTAAATAATATATATATATATATATATATGAGGATTTAGAGCTTTAGGGTCAAGGACCAGCTATTTACTTATTACAATGCAAGGTGCGGCCTCCGCACTGCTGCAGCCTGCGATTTGCTCACGAGGTCTGGCGGGAGGCGGACAGGGTTTGCAAAGCCACTTTATCCTGTTCGAACTTCTCCAGGACCTCTTCAGGGGCATCCCCTGCCTGCAGCGCCTCTGCCTAAGCTAAAGCCCATGATTAATTCCGCACAATCACCGAATTTCGAATCCGAATCTCTCAGAAAGCAGCAGCTTCAAATTGCAGCTTAGTCACGGCTCGATTACAAGGCTGACAAATCTCTAGCCAAGAAATCTCGGGGCCAAGACGCAACGTCTTGCAACTCAGGTGGCACACCTGCGCATGCCACACGACATTTTCATGATAACGACCGACGACGACGACGATGACGACCTGACGATGCTATGCATTATACGCTATATAGCTAGCGCATGCTATACAAACACGTACAGACACACACAGCTAGCATAGGCACAGAACTACTTACAACATGGATATATTTGCATTGTATATATAAATAAGCATGCAAATGATCACGCGCTGCCTGAGTTTTCTTCTCGTCCTTGGTGACCACTCCACATTCGCGACGGCTCCAGTAGGGCATCACCTACAGCGCACACTCAATCCCCCATAGCATGGGTACCGAATACCCCTAACACCGCGGTGTGCAGGCTATGTGCATAGAGTCGCTCTGTAGTTGTCTAGGACTGGAAAGGTTGCCTGCGCTGCAATCTCATCCGCCGTGCGCTCCGAACGTGGCGCCCGTGTCTTTTTGGCAGGCGGCGCATCCTCCTTGTCCACAACCGACTTTGCAGCAGGTCGCTTTAACACAGGTTTGGCCCCCCCATCGTCGTCATCTGATCCTGCATCCTCGTGCTGTTCCTCCGCCTTACCCACTTCCGGATCTGGCTGCTGATTCCTGCTGCTGCTGGCAAACAGAAAGTATAGCACTTGGAGCTAGCAGCTAGAGAACAAAATTGCAATTGCACGCATGCACCTGCCACGGCCACGGCCGCGGCCACGGCCACGACCGCGACCACCACGGCGACCCCGCGATGAACCCTCTGCGGGGGTCACGACCGGCTTGCTTGCCTCTCTCCTTGGATTCCGAAAGTGTACGATACCCACATTTTCTGCTAGCTCTTCGACTCTCTAAACACATAGAGCAGTATGAGATATAGATGGTCTAGTGGCAACTTCGCTTGCAAAGCTAGCGCGTCATCATCACCTGCGTCCGCCATCAACTGCTCGCTAGCCACACCCTCCCAAGTCGTTGGGTTCGCGATGAGCGGAGCTCGATCCTGCTGCATGCACGTACGGTGCATCGATTTGGCCTAGGGCTGTTTTACAAATTTATCGCGATCGGGTCCTTCTCGCTAGTCCGCGGCATGCTTTCAAAGTTCTCGGCGGCCTGAACTAGATGTGCCAAGTACTACTATTTAAAATAAAATATAGCTATCCATATGCATGGCCAGGTCCTTATTGTCGTCGACGTCGTTCTCCTGCTTCTGGGTCTCATCATCGCCACCAGAAACTTCCAGCTCCTTGGGGCTATTCTTGGGGCGCGCTATTCTATATATATTTGCACGCAGACGTTCGTATTATGCATCTCAGCAGCAGCTTCGACACCACCATCGTCGCAATCCGATGCATCGTCAGATCCGGCACCTGCTGCCCTGGACGTGTCGTCGGGCACTTCCTCTGGCTGTGTGGCTTCTTTCTTCTTGAGTATATTCTTCAGAGTCTGCACCTTAGCCGACCTCCGCACGCGAGGACATAAACCTGCAGGTAATAAAATATATATCATGTATCATGCATATATATACATTTGCATGTTTTGCACTGCAAGCTGCTTTGAGCGATCCGGCGTTTTACGGTATAGCTTGACCACGTACACTGCCCGGGATCTCAATGTCCCCGAGTTGTACTCTACCCAGGCCTGCCAAATGTGCCAGCCCGTGCAATTGCAAACTGCTGAAACTCTATTTTCCCGAGCTTGCCTCCGTGACCCTCTTCAGGGTCGCAACTGGGAAGAGGCCGTGCTCGACTAGAACCCAGCGGAATGCAGCCTGGCTAGGACACCCTATAGGACCTATAATTTGAAACCGCATGGCCACATCAATGAGTTCACGTACTAAGCATGCTAGCTAGTACTAGCTATAGGTATATGTAGAATTACCCCAGCCCATGGCCTTGACTTTGGAAGCCAAGGGCAATTGAGTTCCGAAGCTCGCCAATAGCGGGGCTAACAAATCAAAGGCGTCTTCGATAGCAACGTCGCTCATGAACTCGTGAGCCTCGAAGATATCTCGATCCTTAGCTAATTAGCGACTACATCGAAACATAAACCTGCTATTTAAACCTGCAAGCATGATATAGCTATAGCAAGGCGACATCCTTCCTCCTGAGTATCGCAGCATTCGAGACATCGGAGCCTTCTGGCTTCTCCCTCATGAACTCATCGAGAATGTCCTTGAGAATAGCCATCCTGCTGTGCGATCAGCTAAATACAGAACGTTAAAGGTCCTAGGAACCCACTCGCATGAATGTTTTTTGCTGGAAAGCTTCTGACAATCGAGATCTCCCGTAGTTTCGCCTGGTGCAGGCTCCACGTGTGGTGCCGGTGCGGCCTCTGCCGCCATTCGAGCTATAGCTAGCGCTAGCTATAGCCTCCAGCTGCTGGTTGATCCAAACCCCTAGGGTACAGCAGTGGTATTGAACACATGTACACAGCCAGCAGCTAGCACACAAGCCCATATGCTGAAGCACACACATGCACAGCGGCAGGGCTGGGAGGGATGCTTGCCAAACTTGCGTTTCTGCCGAGCACGGCTGCGAGCCGCGATCGAAGCTCGCAACATGTGGCGGGAAAAGCATCATCGACCGGAATACCCTAAGGCTCCAGTTACCTGAATAGTAGGTGCTAACTAACCATATATTTACATATTTTATATATATTTATTTATACCCCAGTAACCTACATATAGGTAACTGGAGCCCTAGGGATAAGTCGAGTTATACATGTCATGTGATCAGCTCATGGTACAAAGCTTAGTTTCAGCTAGTCTATAGTTCTGAATGTGCGAAGGCAATAGCTGCCACCGGTAGTTGCCTGGCACACGAGGGCGATATCGACTCTCGTAGAATTATTGATTCGAGGTTTAAATTGGGGTAGGATTGGGTTCACGGGTAGCTAGCCATATATCATTCTGTAGTTTAGGGGTGTGTAAGGAATCTACGCATGGCGCACCGAGTTAGGGATCTAGTTGATTTTGTTTTTGTTCGTTTAAAGGTACACACCTTGTTCTGCTTGATCCATAGAGGAGCCGAAGTGTACCCCAATACGAATATACATAGTCCCAACTCCATCCCAAACACTGTAGAATATCCATCCATATCCCTGAAGCCTCCACCCTATACCCAAATAGAGCCCCCATATACCCTTTCATACAGTTAGCGAACAGTTCTCAGAACCAGTTCCGGATATAATGGTCTTTTAACACAATGTCACCCGAGAGAAGCAACCATAAACGGTTCCTGATATATCGGCTACCGGCCGGCTTGGGTACGGTCATGGGATTGGGGTCTAGCCGAAGGGTTCAGGGTTTGGGGTTTACGGTTTCAGGGTTTCCGTTTAGGGCAGCGGGCCCGACTTTTCGATGAAAAAATGCATTTTCCCTGTAAA
>BGNK01006744.1:1231-20585 GCA_003297005.1 Symbiodinium sp. clade A Y106 | reverse complement strand
CCGACTTCTACACGAGGATTGCAAACAGGAAGCCTTGCATGCAGCTCCATCAGCTGCCCATAGACCGACTTCAAGCTTAGCACAGTAGCCTGCATGCAGCTGAATATGTGAAGCCAAACAAATGATCCGAAAAGGAGGCCGGTCAAACCTCCTGGTTCAGGAGCTTCGCATCAATGATATTCTTCGCAGTCGCACGTGCTTTGCTGGCCAGAGCATGCACCCTGAGAGGCATTCATCACGACATCCAGCACAAAGCACTCGACTCGAGCACGGCTATCAAAGTCAGGGTACGCTTGCAAATCTCGATCGAACTCTTTCTGCTGCTTCTCGTCGTGCGTAAGTTCCTCTTCACACAGAACAACACAGAGGGCCGATATAGTCTATTAGGAAAAGCGAAAGAAGTAGCTGTCGATTCCCAGCTGATGCCGGATTGGAGCCGGGGTTCTTATAGGGTGTGGGCTTAAACGTAGTAGGTTCTAGGGTCTACTCTACAAAGCCAACACGACAAACAAACAATCTGGCAGTGCCTAAGATGATATGCTGTTCTTCGGACTTCGGACGATGATCACCATGATGGCTTGGAGACAAGGATGATAAAAGTTATCATGGCTTTGACACTAGCGATGTTGGGCCTTCTTGTCTTTCTTCTGCTTCGGCTGCTTGTCAGTCTTTGAACCCATATTTTTCGTCATATCTGCACACTTGGCAGCCAAGGACTCTGCCAGGGCATTTCTGGCTGCAGCATTCTTCCCGACCCGCCCCGTGGCACGGAGCTTGGTTGAAAGCTGCGACACACTCGAGCCTCAGGGACACTCTCGTATATTACAAGAAATCAACACTCGGACCGCTTTCGGGTTTTTGAGCCTAGGGCTTTTATCCACTCCAGTTTGGTACACCCGGTAGAGGCGCATCTCGTTGTTGCCAGGGTCCTCGATCACATCGCACATTTAAGCTTGAGCATGAGTAGCATGTCAAGATCGCAGCAGTCCTGCGGGTGTGGGCGCCCCGGCTGCTTCAGGATCGTCTCATTCAAGAACTTTTTCTGAGCTTCCGTGGTATAGGTTTTTTTCAAGTCTTCCAACGGAAGCTCAACGTAGACATCGGATGTCTTCCGCTGGGCCATCCTTGGAGAATGAACATTAATGATGCTGTTCAGTCTGTGGTGCTGAGTGCCAGCCAAGTCACTCCTTGAATTCAGGTTCGATTTCAATGCTCTCCAGGTCGGGATCCAAAATAAATGCCTTTAAGAATTCGAACCTGCAGGGTGATCCAGTTGGGCTTTTGTGTTGCATTACAGCCCGATTGAGGTGCTGACTTCTGCGTGGCGCCGCTGCAATTCTGATATTTTTCGAGGAGTCCCGGCTTGAGTCCTGCGATGGTCGGGGATAAATTAGCGGTTCTATGTTGAGTGGCTGAAACGTGATCGGCCTCCACCTAGCAACTTGCGTCGGAGAGCTTCGTTCTGACGCTTCCGCTCCCCTGCATCCATCTGCTTCGGGTGGGTCATGGCCTGCAGACCGATCATCGACCAGCATGCATGATAAGATCTTCATGCTCTTGATGCAGCTAAACCCTGCCTTTATGGCCTCTTGCTCCTCAGGCGACAGCACCTTGACCCTTTTCACCTGACCCTTCTCATCTTTCGAAGCCAGAGGCCCAACTTCCATCGGGCCGTCACCCTGGCTCGAGACGGTGAGGGATGACAACTGTCTCGTCATTCTCGTCAGCCTGGAAGTAAGCATGGATAGAGCTTGAGAATTGATACCCGAATTCAGCCCAGGACCGCGGCCTGGCCGGTGGTGCTGGCTCTGCCGGGCTCGACGAGGATGCTGCCACTGTCGGGCTCGCACTCGTGGTGCTGAGGCCTGGATGCAAGGGTGTAGGCATAGGTATAGGGCATAGGCATCTAATGCACTGGGAACAAGTAAAATACAGGGGTATGGGTATGGGCTGGGTGTGGGTATGAGTGTGGGTCAGTACGGGTTTGGGGGGCAGGTCGGGAGTGGCGAGGGGAGGGGGGGGGACACGGTCGTATGGTTTGTAGACAAACTGTAAAAGTAGCAAGATTGCCGGCCTGTGTCACGTCGGCTGAGTCTGTTAGGCTTCAGCAGCTGCAGCAGGAAGTTGTTGTAGCTCTGCAGGGGTGGAATAACATCGTTAGTAGACATCTCCCACTGGAAAGGGCGTTCGAGCGTCTTGTTGTACTCCACGTAATCCTCGAAGATGGGGTGACTTTCAATGTTCTTCTTGCGAATGCGGCAGTCATCGCCAACCCAGGCATACGGAAACCTTTCTTCCAAGACTGTCAGGGGGGAAAAGAAAATAGCCTTTGTGATGTTGCTGAAGCATTCACCGCTGAAATCCCTAAGCGAAGATGTCTTCTGCTCAGAAGTCTTCTCAGCAGAGTCCACATCTTCCAATCGCCGCCGCTTCGCTGGGGGTGTAGAGATCTCCGCCGGGCTTCTGACCTAGAGTGGTGGGTATATATGACCTAGACAAAAACGGTAGATCTATTATGCTCATGTCACATGCACTCAGGTCACATACCACGTACTGTGATATCGTGTCTAATGAGCACTCGACCACTGGCGCTGCATCGGTAGGCATTCCATCCTCCAAGAAACGATATTGTGTGATATTTTCGGAATGATAACCCGGACATCTGGCCTTGCTCTTTCCCCTCGCGCCGTTCTTTCCCTTTCCTGTGTCAACCTCGGTGCTAGCGACAGTATTTCCCTTTCCCGTGCAACCCTCGGTGCTTGCCTCCTTTCCCTTTCCTTTGCCAGCCTGGGTGCTTGGGGCCTTCTTTCCCTTTCCCTTTCCGGCCTCGGTGCTTGGGGCCTCCTTTCCCTTTCCTTTTCCAGCCTCGGCACTTGGGGCCGCCTTTCCCTTTCCTTTCCCAGCCTCTGCGCTTGGGGCTTCCTTTCCCTTTCCCTTTCCAGCCTCGGTGCTTGGCGACTCCTTCGCCTCTTCGTTGCCAGCCTCGGCTCTTGGGGCAGCCTTTCCCTTTCCCTTGCCTTCCTTTCCCTTTCCTTGGCCGGCCTCCGTGGTTGAGCCCTCCTTTCCCTTTCCTTCGCAACCCTTGGTGCTTTTGCCCTTCGTTCCCTTTCCTTTTCCAGCCTCGGTGCTTGGGGCCGCCTTTCCCTTTCCTTTTTTTGCCTCGGTGCTTGGGGCCTCCTTTCCCTGTCCTTTTGTTGCCTCGGTGCTTGGTGCCTCCTTTTCCTTTCCTTTTCCAGCTTCCTTTCCTTTTCCCTTTCCAGCCTCCACTTTTCCCTTTCCTTTTCCAACCTCAGTGCTTGGTGCCTCCTTTCCCTTTCCCTTTCCAGCCTCGGCACTTGGGGCCGGCTTTCCCTTTCCTTTCCCAGCCTCTGCGCTTGGGGCTTCCTTTCCCTTTCCCTTGCCCTCCTTTCCCTTTCCTTGGCCGGCCTCCCTGGTTGAGCCCTCCTTTCCCTTTCCTTCGCAACCCTGGGTGCTTTTGCCCTTCGTTCCCTTTCCTTTGTCAGCCTCGGTGCTTGGGGCCTCCTTTCCTTTTCCCGCACAACCCTTGGTGCTCGGGCCGTTCTTTCCTTTCCCCTTTCCTTTGTCACTCTCTGTGAGTGTGGCTTCGGTACCGTTGTTGCTTAAGTGGTCAGCCTCGGCACTCTTGCCTTTGCCCTTGTCCCCCTTTGTGTTGAGTGCAGTCTTTCCCTCTCCTTTCCCTGTTTTCCAATCTCTACATGCTCAAACTGCAAGTTTCAAGACGCTCTGCAAACACATGGTAACCGCCCACCAAACTGAATATTTAAGCGGGCCTAAGCCATTTTTCCCCTTTGCAAGCTGTCCCTTTCCTTTGCTTCCTTCTTCGGTTTCACTTGCCTTTCCTTTGCCCTTCACTTCTCTGGCTTCACTTGTCTTTCCTTTGGACTTTCCCTTGCTTCGGCCTTCTTCGCCTGCATCCTCCTCCCTAACGGCGGCCTTAAGAACCCACACCCCGTTTGGTAGCCCCTCACGAGGCCTCCAAACCCACTCCTCGGAAGATGAAGGGTTCGATGGCCACCTGAAGTTTGCTTTCGTCGGAGCCATGAGGTCTTTCCAACCAGCGAGGATGCGATCGATCACTNGCCCCTCACGAGGCCTCCAAACCCACTCCTCGGAAGATGAAGGGTTCGATGGCCACCTGAAGTTTGCTTTCGTCGGAGCCATGAGGTCTTTCCAACCAGCGAGGATGCGATCGATCACTGCTTAAATCGAGCACAACTGGCAGGAATTTCGGATCGGCAACCAAGCGTTGGCTACAGCAAGCTACGCGAATTGACACGGTGACCCAAAAGCTTGTGTTCAGCCTGGTTTTGAAGGTACACGCAGATACACGTTTTGAGGGCTCATATAGAGCCGCTNCAACCAAGCGTTGGCTACAGCAAGCTACGCGAATTGACACGGTGACCCAAAAGCTTGTGTTCAGCCTGGTTTTGAAGGTACACGCAGATACACGTTTTGAGGGCTCATATAGAGCCGCTGACACGCAAATACACGCAAGTACACGCTCCGGCCGGCTTCCAAGAATTTCGGATCTGACCCCGGCGCTCCCAAACCGGCACGTACNGCTCATATAGAGCCGCTGACACGCAAATACACGCAAGTACACGCTCCGGCCGGCTTCCAAGAATTTCGGATCTGACCCCGGCGCTCCCAAACCGGCACGTACACGCAACTACACGCTCATGTCCTCGGACGCAAACTTCCTAGAGCTGCCGGTGCATCCGGGATGATCATTCGATGGATGGTTTCTATATACGAAACAGCACCGAATCACCACACACAGTACGACAAACTGGCTTGCGTGTTTACTTGCCGACCTGTACCCGTGGCAACCACACATGAATACTAGCTGTAAAAAAAAATATATATATACCCATGCAGCCATGCAAGCATTCACACGCACACGGACACTCACCTACATCCATCCATGCGTGCATACCTATATACGTACACATGCACACTAGCAAACATAGATAAACGNATATATATATACCCATGCAGCCATGCAAGCATTCACACGCACACGGACACTCACCTACATCCATCCATGCGTGCATACCTATATACGTACACATGCACACTAGCAAACATAGATAAACGAGCACAACCGTAGGTAGGTATAGGTGGGTTTTAGACACGGGGAGGTATAGTGTAGGTAGCTAGTGCAGACAAGCATGTGTGCGGTATAGGTGGGTAGGTTTGGGTCGGTATAGGAGGGAAAGCAGGTATAGGTATAGAGATATAGGTATGTATAGGTACAAAAGTGGTATAGGTACAAGTAGATACCATGTGTGTATATATATATATATACAAATATATGTATACATATATACATATATATATATGTGTGTGTGTATATATATATATATTTAATTAATCGACACATATATACAGACGAGAAGTAACTGGAGGGTGGAGGGTGGGTGGGTGGGTGGGTGGTTGGGTGGGTGGGTTCTGGTGGGGGGGGATGGCTGCAATGGTGCTGGGAACTGGGTGGGTGCACAGTGTGTGTGTGCACACATCTGTAGCACGTGACTGGAACATAAGCAGCTTTTCCCTGCAGGCCTGCAGCATTCCTGAGAAGTCCATCAAACTAACTGCTTTGTGCAGCTGGCATCCAATGAGGTAGGTTTTGCATATCGAGATTGCCGGGCGTGTGGCGCTTAACCTCCTAGTCTGCCGGCCCATTCAAAATCTCATCTAGCCCGCTATCAGAATCACAGCAGTCCTGTGTGTCCTGAAAGACACATCCCTGGTCGTCCTTCACCAATTTTTGATGTTCTGGAAGCCCATCCAGGAATTGCTTGATGATGGCACCGACCTGGAGGCTCTATCGAGGTGGGCATGCCGGTCGTGTCATGTGGCCACGAGCAGAACACTAATGCTTTGCTAGCAGCACGCATACCGAATCGACCAGGATACTGCGCCGTATCAGATAGGTTTTTCCCACCGGTCTCAGAGTGCACAGTGTTATCGAGAGAAGTTACACTTCTTATTGGATTCCAACTGGAACAGACGATCTGCAATCGAAGGCACCGATCTCTGCTTGCCACCAGCATCCCGAAAGCGGCNGTCTCAGAGTGCACAGTGTTATCGAGAGAAGTTACACTTCTTATTGGATTCCAACTGGAACAGACGATCTGCAATCGAAGGCACCGATCTCTGCTTGCCACCAGCATCCCGAAAGCGGCGGTGTGTCTCGTACTTCATGAAGCTCTTGATTCTACGCAATTGCGCCCTGCATTGTTCGGGTTTGGGTTTTTTGTTAGGGTTATAGGGTCTGGGATGAAGCTTGCAGTTCCGGGGCCTCGAGGTATTTGGTCTCTGAGCATCAGCGATATGGTGAAGCCACGGTGCTGTACCGACCAGTTCGACCTGTTGTTATATGTAGTGCGGCGCTGCAACATCAACCTGCAACTACATATTGTGAGAGGGATGCCTGCTTCGGAGTCGGCGCACCGAATTGCCCCAGGGATACAACCACAGATTCGGCTCGATGGCGTCTGATCATCGCCTGGTATGCACGGATGAAGATAGGCTTGGGTTATAGGTGGTGTTCAATGGCGATGCGGTTAAGTACTTTGTTCGCAAAGCAAGACCAAGCGTGTGCGCGGAGATGCACAGAATGCACCAGTTCCCCAAATAAGAAAGCTTGAGGCCAAGTCTTCAAGCTACTAAGTTCAAATCGCTAAACCTATGAAATCCTGAAGAGATCCCAAACTTACAGGCCGCAAAGATCCTCGATTACAATTAAGTGGTATTCCGCCAAATCGAGACTCGAGCTTCAAAGTCCACAGAAATGAGGATGAACTACCGAAAGATTCGCATGCTTCTCATGGATCAAGCAGAGCATATCGGAGCCTCGAGGCTCGCATCTATTACAAGGACACAATGCATGACATGCCGCGCGGTCTATCGCTTCCTCGTTCCAACCTTAAACTCAGACTGCGGGGCCGCATAGACACGTGTTCGTAATCTCGGAGTCTTTCAGCTTCGATGCACCGGGATTCGGCGGCAAGGGTGTGAAACCACCCAAAATTCCTCCTTCCTTCAATCCAGATTGCAACAGCCCTGCGTGCGACGTGTGACGATGATGTAGCTCCCATCGCTGTTTGCTCATTGACCTCTTAAACCAGTAGAACCTGCACATATACAGTACAAGCCAAAACTTGAATTAGCCTCAATCCTTAAGAGTAATGTATATAGGGAATCCCAACACTGTTTGGCCTTAATCCGGTCCCCAACTGAATGGGTCTACTGTTTTCTTCATCGAACCGAGGTTTCCCTGGACCCTTGCGACTGTGGCTGCTGCGGCTTTTTAATGACTGGCTGGCTTCCAATTGAATCGGGAGCTTGGATGCAGCCATCCTCTACCCTAGCTTCATATGTGTGTTTAAAGTAGTTGCAATGCAATTGCACGGCATGGATCGTTGCATAAAGTGCGATTGTCATGCTGCATGGAAACTCCTGTGCACGGGTAGGTCTACAAGAGGCGANGGATCGTTGCATAAAGTGCGATTGTCATGCTGCATGGAAACTCCTGTGCACGGGTAGGTCTACAAGAGGCGACCCTGAATTATAAGCCTCAATAACAACCTGTTTTAAAACCCACCCAAGTATGCACATGAGAAAGAATAGCAGGCCCTATAAGTCCAGTTGGTCCAACCCAAGAATACTAACCCTATCCTAACCCTAGCCTAAACCCGACAGACCCTTCAGCTAAGCCACCGATCTTCNAGCTTCATATGTGTGTTTAAAGTAGTTGCAATGCAATTGCACGGCATGGATCGTTGCATAAAGTGCGATTGTCATGCTGCATGGAAACTCCTGTGCACGGGTAGGTCTACAAGAGGCGATCCTGAATTATAAGCCTCAATAACAACCTGTTTTAAAACCCACCCAAATATGCACATGAGAAAGAATAGCAGGCCCTATAAGTCCAGTTGGTCCAACCCAAGAATACTAACCCTATCCTANTATGCACATGAGAAAGAATAGCAGGCCCTATAAGTCCAGTTGGTCCAACCCAAGAATACTAACCCTATCCTAACCCTAGCCTAAACCCGACAGACCCTTCAGCTAAGCCACCGATCTTCGACCCAATTACTCGTGTCCCCAGAATACCAACCCCTAGCCTAAACCCGACAGACTTGTGGAAAAAGAGCTAAGCCACAGATCTTTAGTTACTCGCATTACCAGAATACCAACCCCTAACCTAAACCCGACAGACCCTTGCGGAAAACGAGAAAAGCCGCGGATCTTCGACCCAATGCAATTATTTTCATCCAAAGAATAGCAACCCCTAACCTAAACCCGACAGACCCTTGCGGAAAAAGAGAAAAGCCACGGATCTTCGACCCAATGCAATTATTCACATCCAAAGAATAGCAACCCCTAGCCTAAACCCGACAGACCCTTGTGGAAAAAAGAGCTAAGCCACAGATCTTCGACCCAATGCTATTACTCACATCCCCAGAATACCAACCCCTAGCCTAAACCCGACAGTGTGGAAAAGGAGCCAAGCCACAGATCTTCGACCCAGTTGCTGTATGTCACAAAGATAGATCTGTGGCAGCTCGCAAGGCCCGAAACTCAAGATCCCAAACCGGAGCCTCGGTAAAGGACCCAATTAATTAACGAATGAGATCTCAGCACTTCAGAACCCCTATAATAATCGGCGAGTCATAGCCAAGGTTATTGGCGAACTTTGGACAACGATCAGTGCGTTTTGGGCATTGATGATACTTGGAATATTAGCTCAAACGGAGACGGCTTACTATACATCTTGAGTTTTTTTATAGGTTCTAAGGATTCAGGGTTCTGATGGTTAAGCCAGTTCCACATGCCGCGCCGTCGTAGTTAAACTTGAATTCTGGTAATCACCAGGTTGTGTTTGATGTTAAATTTCCTGGCATACAATTTACTTAATCTTGAGTATACTACAGCAACCAGGGTCCATGGCATAGGGGTTTTGTGTCTGTGGTTGTCTGGGCCTGGGGATCTTTGGATGCAAGCCTGGGTTTAGATCGAGGTTTAGGGATGGCTACGGCGGGCCAACATAGATTGAAGCAACGTCCGATTAACGACAGTTGCAGAAGCCACATCATTCCAACACCTATCCCTTATAATGGCTTTAACGTTTGCTCGAAAGACTATACAACCCAGCAAATGCCATCGATCCGATGTGTAGTCTTTGAGAAAATATTGCCGACTATCGAAACACGAACACGATGGTGTTGGCCACAAGCCCCAACCCGACATTGACATCCCTTCCTGCATTCAGCTGCTCTAGCCGAGAGTGTAAGGTAGAAGCCCATAGTTTTTACAACCACCTATCCCAAATCCCTATATGTAGTTATAGCACCCGATGCACCGACGCCTTGCAAAGCTCACACATTATTTCTACGGAAACATATGATAAGCTCAGTGTTTCCAATGGAAATGAAAGTTAGCAATCTCCATCCTACAATTTCAGTGATGGAAAGCACGATCCCTAACGTTTATAATGCCCTCTAACAGCAAAATCAGGCTCCACACCACCCTTTTGACTTCAAGGCATGCAAATCCGTAAGGATGCTACGTTCTGTCGGGTCACCCCCAATAATGCGAACTCAAGACCAAAACCTGTTTATAGAACAGAACACACTTCGACAGGCAGGTATAAAAGTCTACAGAGCTGCACCGAAAACCCGAGCTACTAGCTAGGTTGACACCGATGAAGCTTAGGCTGTAGTACTTGTCAGGAGTCAAGCATTTAATGCTCCGTGCAGGCGAGAATGACTGCAGCCGAAATGCTTGGGCGGATTTGTAGCGAAACACCAACGATGAACTTGGATTCTCGATCACGTAGTGGCCACCACGTTGGAACAGATACTCACACCTGAATCCAGACACATGCATGTCCCAATAGCACGACAAACACACATAGACACACNACACCAACGATGAACTTGGATTCTCGATCACGTAGTGGCCACCACGTTGGAACAGATACTCACACCTGAATCCAGACACATGCATGTCCCAATAGCACGACAAACACACATAGACACACACTTACTTACTTACTTACTTACACCCGCACACAGCAGTAATTTGGGTCTGAGGTTCAGATAGCAGACTCGTCTAGCGAGTCGGTTTGCATCTTTGACCTTCTTGTAGCGCCTGCATCCTGATCNACTTACTTACTTACTTACACCCGCACACAGCAGTAATTTGGGTCTGAGGTTCAGATAGCAGACTCGTCTAGCGAGTCGGTTTGCATCTTTGACCTTCTTGTAGCGCCTGCATCCTGATCCAAGGTTTTGCTGCTGTGGTCAACACGAACGAACACAGGATCCCTGTCCTGATGTTGACAGACGGGTGCGCTTCGTTGTTGCTCGGCTCCTATAATATCAGGAGCGCAGGCAGAGAGAAATTTTGATTGTGGTATCAGAAATGGACATGTGTACTGCAATTTGCAGCTCAATAGCATCCAGACCCAGCTTGAGCATGGCACACCCATCCAGCATACTCCATTGCTTACCAATCGGCGTAGCTCAGCTTGCAGTTGCTTTGAGAAGCTGAGATGTTTCAGACTCTTTGAATGCAGCACGGCGGCCAGCTGTAGCGTGGTCAAGAATCCGATCGTGGTCAATAGGTCAAATCTCCTCGAATATTTCACCTCGTCAAATCTGTAATCTATGCATATGGAATCACCCACAGGTAACATGGTAGCTTCCCAGCTTATCAGACGAGGCACATCGGCCACCTTGACCCTGAGACTCGACATTTGGCAGCCTTCTGCCAGAACCCGCGATCCTGTGTGCAGCCGATGCATGCAATGGTGTGAATACAATACAATAGTTGGATGTCGAGAAGCCTGCAAACAGTTCGATGACGTGCACACCATCGCACTGCGGCGTCTCACCGAAGCCTCGAGAGAGAGAGAGGGATCGAAAGCGGCAGGAGCAAAAGCCGGAGGCAGCAGTGTGGGACGGCTGCATGCATATCTCATTTGTTGCGACAACACAGACCACTAACCCCAGGATCTCATGCATGGTCACACAAAGAGGGACAGACCGCTGTTTTGGGCTTTGCAAGACTTTTACGATAGCAAAAGCTGAGAGACCGGCTGGCCACGAGAGAGGTGAGCACCAGGGCCAAGTTGGAGAATTTCATTGCACATATAAAGCTGCGCCGTCGCAGCAACGAGGTAACTCTACCGCAACACACTCTGCAGACACCGGTCTAGTTGTCGGTTAAGGTTTTGGGCGGAGGGCACGTACCTGAGCGGCCTAAGTGATCTTATGGCTCGTGGATGTTTGTGAAATCCTGACTCGCAGTTTGGACCTGTTAGTAGCACACAAACGGCTGGAGGCCCAATTTGAAGCTACTGAGCATGTCTCGGAAGAAGCATCGTGTGCATGAATCGCGGCATGAACTTTAGCACTTGAGAACAGCGAAGATGGTGTTCTGTAGCTGTACACACCAGACAGATCTAAGCATGTGCGTGCACGTTATTTTNTATCAGCAAAAGAAGATACCTCCCCTGCGTGACCGTCCTCGAGGACACTCCTGAGCCGCTTCCATTCGCGACCGCAAAAAAGTCTGAACCCTAAGGTGGCAATCAATGAAATTTTGAGCACAGAAGTGTGCACTCACCCCAGTTTGAGCCCTCGGCCATCATCGCAGACCATGTCTTTGTCCATGTCCACCATCTTGTAATAATTTCCCCAGCCCTCCCGATCAGTAGACCAAGATTCCAAGGCATAGACGTTGATGTCGTCGTCATTGCACGGAAGAAGTTCACGGGCCCACACCGGTGTTTGCGTCCATGTCGTCTTCATCTCCGGTTCGTCGCCATCAAGTGCATTCTTTGCCTTTTCTGTTTTTTTTTCGGCGTCGGCCTATCGGCACCAGAAGGACTTGCTTCGGTTGCAGTCACTGTTGCTCTTTTCGGCCAGTTCGATTTGCCGGATTTGCCGCTCCTTGACTTCTGTTGTGGCTTCTCTTCTTCTGCCATTGCCGTGCTGATGCGCCGTGCTGCGCCGTGCTTTCTTTTCAGTGTCATGGNTTTCGGCCAGTTCGATTTGCCGGATTTGCCGCTCCTTGACTTCTGTTGTGGCTTCTCTTCTTCTGCCATTGCCGTGCTGATGCGCCGTGCTGCGCCGTGCTTTCTTTTCAGTGTCATGGGGGCGGGCTACATTGGGCTGCGCTACATTGTGTTCTTCATTAATTTGCAACTTAGATTCTGTGCCAGCCATATCTCGGCTTATCAAAACGGTGCGAAGATTATGATCTGAGCCGTTTAAGCCCCAAAAGCACTGAGCAACACAACAAGTCTGGACGCAACANATTTGCAACTTAGATTCTGTGCCAGCCATATCTCGGCTTATCAAAACGGTGCGAAGATTATGATCTGAGCCGTTTAAGCCCCAAAAGCACTGAGCAACACAACAAGTCTGGACGCAACACTTCTGCTTGGAGATGGTCTGTGCTGCATTCTCACCCACGCTCTTTTGACAAAGGCAGCATCGCTGTTGCTAGAATCGGAACAAAATCCCTGCGGTAAGGCATCTCCTTGTACATCTAGTACTTGCGCTTCTTGACCTGAGTTGCTCAGCTCTTCATCGGCCACCACAAACAATACCCAAAGCTGCCTCAACCTCTATGCCAAGTCACCTGGCGGGGATCCAAAGTGGCGATAACCTCCCGGTACTCCTGGGACTCCTTCCAGGCCTTCTCTTTGTCTCTGTGCACCAGGTCGGCGTGCCTGAATATGACGAGTACCGAATGCGANACCTGGCGGGGATCCAAAGTGGCGATAACCTCCCGGTACTCCTGGGACTCCTTCCAGGCCTTCTCTTTGTCTCTGTGCACCAGGTCGGCGTGCCTGAATATGACGAGTACCGAATGCGACTAGGAAACAAAGCACCCATGCATGTTACATCCTGCCAAGATACTTCTCCAGAAAGTCTTTCTTCGCAGCCATGTAAGCAATACTGTCGGGGTGAGCACTTGCAGCTGCTTTGCCCTTTTNCTCGCCTGTGCTTCCAAGCCGGGTCCTAAGGCCTTCCCCGACTCCTTCTCGATCCATGAGTCCTGATCAGACAGGGCAGACCAGTAAGCACCACAAACTGCAAACAAACCCGATGCCGACCACCGTGCGGTTTCCACCAACGAAAGGTCGATCGCCGGCAGTTGGGTCCTGAACACCGCAGCACAACCAAGCAAGCAACCAAGCACCACCCACACACACACACACGAACCAACCGCGCAACACACACGCACAACCGCACTGAGCGACTATTCTCATCAGAGCTGCATCGGCACCATCCTCATCAGCACCAAACCAGTCTTCATCCTGAACACANCACACACACACGAACCAACCGCGCAACACACACGCACAACCGCACTGAGCGACTATTCTCATCAGAGCTGCATCGGCACCATCCTCATCAGCACCAAACCAGTCTTCATCCTGAACACAAGTGCGAATCGCCACTCTCCAAAGGGAGGTCACGAGCACCGCTCCCGACCTTATGTTCTCCAAGGACCCTGGTCGTGGCATCGGACGCAACATCATCAGCAGCCTGCGAGACCAGCTAAGTTCTCCCCCTCACTCACAGCTCGTAACTAACTTCGTGCCGCGCAAAGCTAGCCCGGCCTTGCTCACATCATTCTCATGCCAATCGGCTGCTCCAGCTGATGCCGTATCAGGCTCCTGCGGGGTGCCACCGAAGTTGGGCTGAAACCCCTCTCGCTCACAGTTCAAAACTAGCCTCGTGCTCATCCTCAGTCCAAAACTCGGCTGCTTCGTGATCAGACACCAAATCTGAATCCTGCGAGGTAAGTCGGGCTTGTACAGCCCGCTCCCTCTCGTTCTGTCACACACACAGACACGCCTCGTCCTCCTCCCAAAAATCGGCTGCTGCAGCCTAGCACGACATGTTCATTGCCATGCAGTTGTGACCTCCTTAAGTTCGGTCTCCCTCTCTCTGCAATCCCTCTCTTCCCTCTCTCTATCTCTATATCTCTATCTCTGCCGCTATCTCTACCTCGATCTACCTCTATCTCGATCTCTACCTCCCTAGCTCTCTCCTACACTGGATCTTTGTAGCTCGAAAGAGTCGTCGGCCTCCCATCGAGCGGCGTTGCCATCTGCATCATCCTGGCGAATATATGGATGCACATATTTATATATAAATATACACATACAGACATACTCAAGTCTCAAGTAAAACCCAGCCTGGTTCTTCGTGTCAGTCCATGTGGCATCCATGTCCTGAGCATAAAAGCGACTGACAAGCGCGTGCGAGTCGGTGGGTAGTAGACCTCGCCAACCCACGAAGAACCACACCAATCGTCGTCCTGCCAAACGCATTCGCATGCTCTCTGCTTCACACAAAAAGAACTCAAACCCAACCTCATACTCGGTGGCACCCTTCTCGGACCAGCAATCGGGTGNACGCATTCGCATGCTCTCTGCTTCACACAAAAAGAACTCAAACCCAACCTCATACTCGGTGGCACCCTTCTCGGACCAGCAATCGGGTGCTGCAGTGGGCTCCTGACCACTAAGGTGGTGTGTCGCAAAACGTTCGCTGGCTATCAATGCATCGGCCTCCTCGGAGGACCAGTACTCAGCTGCTGTAGGCTCCTGACACAAATGCTGTCTTGCAAAACATTAACGCTGGCTACNGAAGAACCACACCAATCGTCGTCCTGCCAAACGCATTCGCATGCTCTCTGCTTCACACAAAAAGAACTCAAACCCAACCTCATACTCGGTGGCACCCTTCTCGGACCAGCAATCGGGTGGTGCAGTGGGCTCCTGACCACTAAGGTGGTGTGTCGCAAAACGTTCGCTGGCTATCAATGCATCGGCCTCCTCGGAGGACTCAGCTGCTGTAGGCTCCTGACACAAATGCTGTCTTGCAAAACATTAACGCTGGCTACACTATGCATCGGCCTCCTCGATCCCGTCGATCCAGCACCAGGGTTCTGTACCGGGCTCCNCACTATGCATCGGCCTCCTCGATCCCGTCGATCCAGCACCAGGGTTCTGTACCGGGCTCCTGTACACGCGCTCTCAAACGGTGGGTTGAGCTTGCTAAATAATTCTGCTCCTCGGACCAGTGCTCAGCTGCTGTGGCGGGCTCCTGTATGGTGGGTTGGAAAACGCTCGCTGGCTAAACAATGCGTCAGTCTGTCCTCCCAGTGCTCACCTGTTGCGGCGGGCTCCTGCGCACACACTCACAAATGGCGGGTTGTAAAACGTTCGCTAGCCAAAGAATGGGTCCTCGGACCATGTGCAGTGCTCACCTGCTGCGGCGGGCTCCTGTACACGCACTCAGAAATGGTGGGTTGTTAAACGTTCGCTGGCCAAACAATGCTTCGGTCTGCTCCTCGGACCGGTGCTCCCCTGCTGCGGTGGGCTCCTGTACATGTACAACTGTACACGCACTCACAAATGGTGGGTTGGAAAACGTTCGCTGGCTAAACAATGCATCGGTCTGCTCCTTCGGGGACCAGTGCTCCCCTGCTGTGGCGGGCTCCTGCACACGCACTCACAAATGGTGGGTTGGAAAGCGTTCGCTGGCTAGCCAATGCGTCGGTCTGCTCCTCCGGGGACCAGTGCTCCCCTGCTGCGGCGGGCTCCTGCACACGCACTCACAAATGGTGGGTTGGAAAACGTTAAACGTTCGCTGGCTAGCTAATGCGTCGGTCTGCTCCTTGGAGGGGTGCTCAGCTGCTGCGGCAGGGGCCTGTACCCGCAATGCAAGAAACGGCTCAAGCATCATTGGTGAATCCGGCNTAAACGTTCGCTGGCTAGCTAATGCGTCGGTCTGCTCCTTGGAGGGGTGCTCAGCTGCTGCGGCAGGGGCCTGTACCCGCAATGCAAGAAACGGCTCAAGCATCATTGGTGAATCCGGCCTCCTGAATCGGGAGCGTTAATTGTATTGTCAAGGCAGTATAGTACTGGCCAGCATAGTAGGAAGTAGTAGTCTAGTAGTTGTTGTAGTGAGTATAGTCTCTCGCTATCGATCTTTCCTAGTACCATANCGGGAGCGTTAATTGTATTGTCAAGGCAGTATAGTACTGGCCAGCATAGTAGGAAGTAGTAGTCTAGTAGTTGTTGTAGTGAGTATAGTCTCTCGCTATCGATCTTTCCTAGTACCATATGTATACTTACACAGAAATGTATACACACTCACATACGTCCAAGCGCCCACGCAGAGCCTCAAGCTCTTCAGCAGAGAGCTCCCAGAAGTCGTCCTTTTATAAACCGACTTGGGTGATCATTCGAACGCACACATCTGATCACGTTTACGTACGAACCCGTCCTCCAAGACTTGAGTCTCGACGTTGTCGATCATGGCCGCTCGGCTGGAGCGCTCCCGGCGATCCCAGCTGTTTTTTACTGCCCTACGGATGAGTTTGTGCAGTATCTTAGCCTGATCTGTAACCCAAGAGTTTAGATCAAAGCTGCCGATCAGAGGTGGATGCAAGCCGTGCTCAGATACCAAGAGTTTTACTGCAAGTTTCAAGGTGCCAAGCGTGTAAAATCGAGGTGCGCAAAACTTCTCTGTCCAGCGCAGGAACTGCCGAGCCTTCTTGTATCTCAGAGATCTCGCCGGCAGAATGCACCCAGACTTTTCCAAATANAAGGTGCCAAGCGTGTAAAATCGAGGTGCGCAAAACTTCTCTGTCCAGCGCAGGAACTGCCGAGCCTTCTTGTATCTCAGAGATCTCGCCGGCAGAATGCACCCAGACTTTTCCAAATATTCTTGATCAATATGATCAAGAAGTTCCTTGGCCACCAAGATCGCCTGCACTGCAAACTTTGATGAGAACTGCGCTATAGTACTATCTAGCCACACACGACTCGATCCGGCCTTGGGCCCTTTGCGNTCAATATGATCAAGAAGTTCCTTGGCCACCAAGATCGCCTGCACTGCAAACTTTGATGAGAACTGCGCTATAGTACTATCTAGCCACACACGACTCGATCCGGCCTTGGGCCCTTTGCGATTAGGCAGGATCTTCCGCATGCGGGCCACGCGGCTGCGTTTTCGGACGCAGCAAGCGTCAATCTTCAACAGATGCACGACATGCACCCCCGATCTGCATGCGATATAGTGTGCACACGCATATCTATTTTTATGAAGGGGCCTGGAAAAGTTTTNTCCGTTTTTTCTTGACACTTACCGATGGTCATCGGTGCTTTCCATGACTGTGTTGATCAAGAATCAGAAGATTAGGTTCCGGATCAAAAATGTCCGAATACTTCTCACACATGAACGAGCGAAACTTATGCAATCCCACATAGAGCCGCATAGCCACATAAGTCCGCTAACAACGTGCTGGTTGGCGGTACCGAGTTCCGTTTACTTCGACGACTTCCCGGCTATCTCGCCTCGATCTTCGGCCGGCTCAGCCTCCTCTGCAATAGCTTTCCTTCTGGGGGCCTTGGGGTGGAGGTTCTCAACCGACCCGGAAAAGGCGAGAGACTTCGCTTCATGCTTCGATGTGCTCGGCTGCTCACTGGACCTGTCAGGGCTTGCTGGCCCCTTCGGCTTTGTCGAGGTCAGGAACAAACCTCGGCGGCTCGACCACATCGCGTCCCTCCTGGACGAGCTGGGCAGTGGTCGGGGCGACTACAAGCTGGTCCCGGTGATACAGGGTCAGCTCAACTTTGCTGCGAACTTCGTTATGGGCCGCGCGGTCTCCCCTCTGGCTAGATCGCTCAGCTCCGCTGGATCGTCGAACATCGGCGAGATTTGCAGCGAACTCAAGAGCCTCCTGAGGAGGGCCAAGCCGCGAAAAATTTCATGGCACTCCCCCGACTCTCCTATCTTGATCTTCACAGATGCCGCCTACGAAGCTGGAAAGGCGACGATTGGAGCGGTAGTGATTGACACACTGGGTGGACACCCAACGGTGTTCGACGGCACCCTGCCGCCAGAGCTTGTTTCGTCGTGGCAAGCCTACCCTGATGAACAAATCATTTCTCAGGCGGAGCTTGCGGCAGTCGTCTGCGTCCGCTACATGCTTCGGACCCGCCTAAGCGGAAGAAAGTGCTTCTACTTCGTGGATAACGAAGCTGCCAGGTTTTCGCTGATTCGGGCGGTGTCAGGTGTGCCTTCTATGCAGACGTTATCTTCCATATTTCACAGCTGGGACGAGGTTTACCCCCACTTTGCGTGGGTTGAACGAGTGCCGTCGGCTTCCAACCCAGCCGACTTACCATCGCGAGGTCTGGCCACGGAATGCATCCAACGATTTCGCGGGCACTATGGTGGCGGCCTTTGCTTGCCCCCCGGGATTGAGTCCTTCAATCCATTGGGCAACATCCGCTCGGAGTTTGAGGACTGCTCAATTTCCCTCACGACGATCGCCACCTTGAAGGACTAGTGTCCGAGTCTCGAATGGGGATATGCGGTCGGACACTTCGTGGTGTGCACTCGTGCCTACTTAGGCTGCACATGTGTACCGATATCCACTTTCACTCAAACTCGAGACCGATGCATGCCCTGACCTTTGAAAATGNTTGAAAATGAGTGTGCGAGCTTCATGTCAACTGTTTCATGTTCCTTTATGGGCTCCGCCCGTACCGCGCTCCTTCGTGAGCCCGCGTTTCTAACCTTTTGAAAACCCCTAAACAAAGAAGGTAGGCGTCAACGAAGTTGATATACCTTTCTTTGGGTAGGGCAGCGAGTCTCACGAGCGGTTTTCCAAACTCAACATGTTGCCTTTGGTTTTCCTTACCNTGAAAATGAGTGTGCGAGCTTCATGTCAACTGTTTCATGTTCCTTTATGGGCTCCGCCCGTACCGCGCTCCTTCGTGAGCCCGCGTTTCTAACCTTTTGAAAACCCCTAAACAAAGAAAGAGATGTTTCCCCCAGCTCCCGTACCAACGGATCCTTCAGTTCATCCCACTCGTGCTCTCGAAGCGGCCTTGGACAGGGAGCGTTAGGTCGAGATGGCAGAGTTTTGAAAGCCACAATNAGAGATGTTTCCCCCAGCTCCCGTACCAACGGATCCTTCAGTTCATCCCACTCGTGCTCTCGAAGCGGCCTTGGACAGGGAGCGTTAGGTCGAGATGGCAGAGTTTTGAAAGCCACAATCATCAGACTGACTGCTCTATCCGACAACTTCAGCCTTGTAGCGTACTGTCGTGCTAAGCCATGGAACTTGTGCTCGGTCAGGGCTTCGTCGTGCCAGATCGAGATCACCTCCTCCATCAAGTTTGCCGGGGGCCGAGGTCGTGTGAGCCAGCGGTCCAGTGTCATCCTTTTTCATAGCTTGCCGAAAAAACACTCGTCGACCGAGCGGGTGGGGGGTGGGG
>BGNK01006743.1:4017-23785 GCA_003297005.1 Symbiodinium sp. clade A Y106 | reverse complement strand
TTATTTGCATGGCCCGTGGCAGTTCAGCAAAACTCTCCAGCATGCATTCCTGGCCGCAGCAAGTATCATGGCAAGCAAGTGGATGGTTGTTGTTTGGCAGTGTTCATGTATTGTTTGTTGTGGTAAGAACATTATAGACTTATACTACATAGTTGCTGCCGAGGCATGAACAACTTCCTGCATGAGTGCTACACAGCAGACAGAACATATTTGACTGACANGTTCATGTATTGTTTGTTGTGGTAAGAACATTATAGACTTATACTACATAGTTGCTGCCGAGGCATGAACAACTTCCTGCATGAGTGCTACACAGCAGACAGAACATATTTGACTGACAAACAAGCATACAAAGTTTGCGATCACTTGCGTGAATTCTTTCGCAATTATATTCAAGCAGCTCACCTTGCACGACGACATGGAGGGATATTCTGGAATCTGACACCGAAGTTCCATTATCCTATGCACGTTGAATACGACACGACCAAACAACTACGCGCTGGCGGGCATCGCATCTTGAACCCGTGCCTCTTTGGCACTGCTATGGCGGAAGACTCGGTGGGAAGGCTATGTATAATTAGTCGCTCAGTGCATCCTCTCACGATGCCAAGTCGTGTTGCTCAGAAGTACATGCTGGACGCCAAGCAGCGCTGGNCTTGTTGTCGGCATGACTGTGAGCATACAAGCATGATTTGGTATGCAAGTTACGACACATCATGAAGTGGCACGTCGCCCACAGATATTGCAACTTTCTTATATTCTCACATATTCTTTACAATCATAACATTCTTCAAACATTCTTTCCATTCTCAATCTCCTGAACCTATAAATTCTGGTTTTTGTCGATGAACCAACCAAAGGTACTACGCAAGGTTGTATAGGTAAACCCCTATAATCCTATCCCTTTACCCCAAAACCCCAAATCCTAGACCCTAAACCCTAAATCCTAATCCCTAAACCCTAAATCCTAAATCCCAAACCCCAAATCCTAACCCTTAGGCCCTAAACCCCTAAATCCTATCCCTTTACCCGAAACCCCAAATCCTAGATCCTAAACCCTAAATCCCTAAACCCTAGATCCTACATCCCCAAACCCCAAATCCTAATCCTTAGGCCCTAAACCCCTAAATCCTATCCCTTTACCCGAAACCCCAAATCCTAGACCCTAAACCCTAAATCCTAATCAGTAAACCCTACATCCTTTACTCCCTAAATCCTATCCCGAAACCCTAGATCCTAGTTCAAGCCCCAACTTCGCTCTCCTGGATGACCTGGGTGCGCTTGAACTTGCGGAAGCGGAGGAGCTTCCTGGAGAACCTTTTCCAGGGTTACCCGAAGACTCGGGGGCCCCCCTCGAAAGAAATCATCAAGATAGGGTTCCTTGAAGGGTTCCTTTAAAAGGGGTCTTAGGAGGGCCTCTTCAAGGGTTCCTTTAAGGTTTGGGTTTTCGGGTTTAGGGATTAGGATTAGGCTTTAGGGTTCAAGGTGTAGGGACTATAGGGTTCAGGGATTAGGGTTCAAGGTTTAGGGATTGGGTTTGACGGATTGAATAAGCAAGAAAAAGCTTTGATTCATGGGGGGCTCAACTGAACTTCCAGGAACGTCTAAGCTTAATGTAGGGGCCTAAATAATTACCAATACTATTTTCGGGGTTCCTCATTGCAACAACAGTATATTGGGCACCCCAAACCCTCTGCCAATTATGAAGGCCCCTATATGAAATCATTATAATAGCCCATATAGTAGTCCTTATAGACCCCTCTGAAGGAACCTTATTCTAATTATGAAGGCCCCTATATTACAATACCTTACAGATCCCTTATAGTAGCCCCTATACACCCCTTTAAACGGAACCCCTATTCTAATTATTAGAAGATTAAGGTGCAGACAGCACGGCATGGGGATCTCTAGGATTGGGCTCGAGGGTTTAGGCCTCGCGATGTAGACTTTGTATTGCATACCTCACCGCCACAGATGCCACATATTAAAACCCAAAGGTTTAGGGTTTTGGGTTTAGGGTTTCGGGCCCTAAGCCCTTAAGGTAACCTTAACCCTTAAACTCTTAAGCCCTACCCTCTCCACCCCTAGGGAGTTTCCGATAATAGGGGTACCTTATTTGGGGGTCCTTAAAATAAGGATCCTACTATTTTAGGGCACTATATTAGGGTCCCCTATTTTCGGAAACTCCCATATAGTCTTAAACCGTGAAGCCTAAACCCTGGCGCGCCCGTTCGCGAGTCCCTACAGCCAAAGCCCCTTAAGAGGTCCAACAGGCGTATTGGGGATCCTTATCACAATGATCCTAGTTTGCAAGTCTATGTTTAGGGGCTTAGGGGCTTAGTAATATAGATTGGGGTCCCCTAATTGTTGACATACTGTTGACATTACCCCCTTTTGGCACTAGCCCGCCTCCACTGCAATGACGGACCGCAGTCTCCCTTTCTAGACAAAAGATGTGCAAACTTCTGTTGTCCACTCTGAGCTATGGTGAGGATCCATCATGAATGATGGTCTTGTCTAGACTCCACCAAAAGCCGTGCAACCTCCACCAGCCCATTCTCAGCTGCAATGAACAGAGGGGTGGTTCCATCAGGCAAGGCTTTCTCCTTGTCCGCTTTGGCCTCTAACAAAAGGCGTGCAACCTTCAACTGCCCAGTCTGAGCTGCAATGAACAGAGGCGTGGTGCCATCATTCATGGCCCTGTCCTTGTCCGCTTTGGCCTCCAGCAAAAGGCGTGCAACCTCCCGCTGCCCCTTCTCGACTGCCGCATGCAACGGGGTGGCACCATTCTCATTGGCCTTGTCCTTGTCCGCTTTGGCCTCCAGCAGAAGGCATGCAACCTCAAACTGCCTATATTGAGCTGCAACAAACAAAGGGGTGGAGCCGTTCTTTGTGGCCTTGTCCTGGTCCGCTTTGGCCTCCAGCAGAAAACGTGCAACTTCCAACTGCCCACTCTGAGCTGCAATGCAGAGAGGTGTGGTGCGATCATGCATGGCGCTGTCCTTGTCCGCTTTGGCTGCCAGCAAAAGACGAACAACCTCCCACTGTGGCTTGCCCTTCTCAACCGCAATGTGCAACGGCATGGCGCCATTCTCTTTGGCCTTGTCCATGTCCGCTTTGGCCTCCAGCAAAAGGCGTGCCACCTCAAACTGTCCAAGCTGAGCTGCAACAAACAAAGGGGTGCTGCCATTCTGTTTGGCCATGTCCTTGTCCGCTTTAGGCTCCAGCAAAAGGCGTGCAACCTGCAAGTGCCCATTCTGAGCTGCAATGAACAGAGGGGTAAAGCCAAGCATGGTGTTGTCCTTGTCCGCTTTAGCCTCCAGCAAAACGCGTGCAACCTTATGCTGGCCATGCTGAGCCGCAACAAGCAAAGGGGTGGCGCCGTTCGCTTTGGCCTTGTCCTTGTCCGCTTTGGCTTCCAGCAAAGTGTGTGCTACCTCAAGCTGCCCCTTCTCAGCTGCAATGTACAGTGGTGTGGCACCTTTCTGCGTGGCCTTGTCCTTGTCCGCATTGGCCTCCAGCAAAAGGCGTGCCACCTCCAACTGCCCAATTTGAGCTGCAATAAACAAAGGGGTGGTGCCATCATGCATGGACTTGTCCTTGTCCGCTTTGGCCTCCAGCAGCAGGCGTGCAACCTCATGCTGACCTTGCTGAGCCGCAAAAAACAAAGGGGTGGCGCCGTTCCTTTTGGCCTTGTTTTTGTCCGCTTTGGCTTCCAGCAAAAGATGTGCAACCTCCAGATGCCTCGTCTCAAGTGCAATGCACAGAGGGGAGGTGCCATCATGCATGGCCTTGTCCTTGTCCGCTTTAGCCTCCAGCAAAACGCGTGCAACCTCAAGCTGGCCACGCTGCGCCGCAACAAGCAAAGAGGTGGCGCCGTTTGCTCTGGCCCTGTCCTTGTCCGCTTTGGCTTCCAACAAAAGCCGTACAACCTCCAGCTGTCCACGGTCAGCTGCAGTGTACAAAGGCGTGTAACCACTACGCGTGGCACTGTCTTTATCAGCATTGGCCTCCAGCAAAAGGCGTGCAAACTCCAACCGCCCATTCTGAGCTGCAAGGAACAGAGGGGTGATGCCATGCACGGCCTTGTCCGTGTCCGCTTTGGCCTCCAGCAAAAGACGTGCAACCGCCAGCTGCCCCCTCTCGGCTGCAAGGTACAAAGGGGTGTCGCCACCACGCATGGCTCTGTCTTGATCAGCATTGGCCTCCAGCAAAAGGCGTGCAACCTCTAACTGGCCGTACCGGGACGCCTCGAACAGTGGGGCCGGATCGCCTAAGTCCGGGTCTTGCGGCCTGTGTAGAATAGTCTCCACTTCCGATGTCAGGCCGCTTCTTGCAGCATCCCGAAGCGCTTTCACTTGCGCTTCAGATGCTGGGCAGAAGCTAAGAATCACGACCTGAACTTCACCGGGTCTCAAGGCGCGTTCGTCATCTGGAACCACATCATCATCCGGAAACACCAACCTTTGCCTGAACCTTGGCAGCCCAAGCATGCTGTGCAAGTGCTGCTTCAGTGCCCGGACAGGACTTATCTCTGCAGGAAGCGTCCCCAAAAAGCTCACCAGATCAATCTCAATGAGGTCTTCCCCTGACACTGCCCGAATCCGCAGCATGTCTACCACCATGCGGAAGAGACTTGAAAACTTGCGTCGTACTATAGGGGCCTTCGTACTAATGAGGGCAATAAGAATACGACAAGCATACTAGTGGTGATGATCAACATATCTTCTTCTTATTCTTAATCTTATTGCTACTCTTCTTGATAATTAGTATCATCATTGTTACGATGGCTAGTAGCAGAAGCAGTAGCAGTAGTCGTAGCAGTAGTAGTAGTATCAGTAGTAGTAGTAGTTGTTGTTGTTGTTGTAGTAGTAGTAGTAGTAGTAAAAGTAGTAGTCGTCGTAGTAGTAGTAGTAGTAGTAGTGGTAGTAGTCGTAGTAGTAGTAGTAGTAGTAGTAGTAGTAGTAGCAGGTAGTAGTAGTAGTAGTGTAGTAGTAGTCGTCGTCGTAGTAGTAGTAGTAGTGGTAGTAGTGGTAGTAGTAGTAGTAGTAGTAGTAGTAGTAGTAGTAGTAGTAGTAGTAGTAGTAGTAGTAGTATCATTGCTACTACTACGACTACCACTATTATTGTGATGTTATTGACTATGACTATGTTTCACATTGTTTTTGTATTAACAGTATTTCTATATTAGTATATTAGCATAATATATTGTATATAGTTTTCTCATTATACTGTTATATTACTATATTGGTATGGTTTGATATTATTGTTTTATTTTATTAATATAATAGTACATTATTATATTAACATGTTATTATGCTATTGTATTACGTAATGTATTATTATAGTGTTATATTACAATATTATTATATTATTATGTTATGATGCTATTGTATTATTGTATATTTTTATATTACATTATTATTGTATTGATATATTTATTATTATACCACTATATTTTCATATTATATTAGTATAAAGTTGTGTGTATATATATATATACATCTATATATCTTGTATATTTATTAATATACTAACATAGATTATTTTCTAATTATGTTATTATCTTCCTATATTATTATATTAGTACATTCGTATATTCTTATATTATTGTTGTTATTGAAGTTCCGAAATCGTGTATTGCTCCCGAAAGGAAGCTCTCGAGCTAGGATGTGAAACTTGAACCTCGGGCCGTCATTCAGAAATCCTCACCGGGTTCAGGGCTTATAGGGGGGTTTAGCGGTTCCTTTAAACGGATCTATATCAGTGTTCCTTTAAAGGGATCCATAAGGGTTTAGGGGTTATAGGGTTTAGGGGTTCATAGGGTTTCGGGGTTCGGGTTTCGGTATTCGGGTTCGGGGTTTAGGGGTTGTTCGGGCTTAGGGGTTTAAGTGTTTAAGGGTTTAAGGATTAAGGGTTTAGGGTTTAGGGTTTAGGATCTAACAACTACACAATGTACTGGCTTGAACCACTAATGCAGCTGAATGTGCGATCGTCTGGAAGCTGCGCCCATGAACTGAAGCTGAAAGCCTACAAGACCCCAATCTTTAAGGCCTCAAGCCCTACACACGAAAGTCCCAACGAAGCCTCAAAAGAGAACACACCAACAAAGCAATGACACCTCAAGCAAGCCTGAAGCTCCAAAACAGCTTCACACCCTAAACCAAACGCCTAAGCCACGAAGCCTGACAAAGCCTATTCCTAATGCATAAATGTAAAACAGGCATTGAGCCCTAAACGGAAATCCCATGCAGTCGGCAAGGTCTGCACTTAAGATTCAAGTCGCTTTGCCCCGAAACCTAAGCTGAAATCCGCGACCCTGTAATTCTACAAGATGGTGACGATAAATACCATAAGCATAATAGCATTCACAATCTTATTGTCGGAATGACAATGAAAACAATCACCCTAATTGTTTTTATCTTCATAGTATGAAAAAAGTTGATGATAATAACAATAGTGATACCCATAAAAACAAATAGTAGTACTAATAGTAGTAGTAGTAGTAGCAGCAGTAGTAGTAGTAGTAGTAGTAGTAGTAGTAGTAACAATAATGATAATGGCAGTGATCATAGTAGTCGTAACAAGAACAGTAGTAATCATAATACGAATAATATAGGGCCTTGATAATTAGAATAGGGTTTTGAGGCCCACTATACTATAATTATAATAAGGGACCGCCAAAATAGTATTGGTAATTATTTAGGCTAGTATCCCTTACTTATAGACCCCTTTAAAGTATAGACCCCTTTAAGGAACCCTACATAAGCCCTAAACCCTATATAGTATCCGTTTAAAGGAACCCTTAAAGGAACCCTTACTATGACTCCGAGGCCACTCAGCGACAGCACCTGGGCAGCTCGAGGGCCAGGAACCTTCTGAACGACCGGTGCCTTCGGCACCGGCCGAGACCTGGCGTCCGAAATCTTCGGGCTTCAGGGTTTCTAGGGCTTAGGCTTGGGTTTAGGGTTTAGGGATTAGCCCATTTAGCCCAGAGACTCCAATATCCCGTAATTAAGGAATACTCCTTAAATCATAGTAGGGATCCTACTATAATTTAAGGTACATTCCTTAATTAGGGGGTATTGGAGTCTCTGAGTTCAGGGTTTCTAGGGCTAAGGGTTTAGGGTTTAAGGCTTTAGGACTTAGGTTTTGGTGCTTTAGGGTTTAGGGCTTAGGGCTTTTTCTTACAGTTTAGGGTTTAGGGCTTAGGGATTCCCAGCACCCGCCAAAGGCCCTTTAATAACGCCCTTATGGTCCTTGACAGTGGGTACCCAGAGACTCCAATATCCCTTAATTAAGGAATATGCCTTAAATTATAGTAGGATCCCTAATGTGGTTTAAGGTCTATTCCTTAACTAAGGGATATTGGAGTCTCTGGGTAGAGGCTACTTGGGTCTCTAGGTCGGGTTTAGAGTTTCGGTCTGGGGAGTCAGATTGCCGGTTTCGAGTGTAGCGTTTAGGGGTTTAGGGTTGAGGGGTTTAGGGTTTAGGGTTTCAGGTTTCGGGTTTAGGCTTGCGGCTTGCGGGGTTTTAGAAGCGCGTTGAGGCTTCAGGGCTTCAGGGGCCTGCGGAATTTGGGGCTGTAGCGCTTCAGGGGATTCGGATTTAGGGCTTCCAGGGATGGGGCTTCAGGGATTGAAAGGGGTTCATTTAAGGGTTCCTTCAAAGGGGTTTAGAGTTCCTTTAAAGGGATCTATATAGGGGTATAGGGGTTTTAGGGTTTAGGTCTTGGAATTCGGAAATAGGTCGGGCATAGCTCTGATGCTGAAGGCTGAAAAAGAGCTTTGGCTCAGAAGGTAGGCTAGCAACACAATCACAGGCGGCTGTGACGGGTACACGGCTCAAGACAAGATCGGTGCTGGTGATGATGACAGCGACGGCTAAGTGAAGAACATGATGAACATGATGATGACGACACCCTAAACCTTGAGTAAAACATGAAGAAAACGAATCCTTCAGCCCTAAACCCTACATGAAAACTATGCCATAAACCCTAAGCCCTATGCCCTGAACCCCAAAACCCGGCTTCTGACCCTTGCCATCGAGATCGAGAATCCTGAGAAGGGAATCCGGGAGATGCTAATTTTATATCTAATATCCTTTGGGCAAAAGACCTAGTTTAGGTTCGGGGTTTAGGGTTTAGGGTTTATAGGGCTTAGCACAGCATTAACCTCCGCACCCTGAGCCCTAATTAGAAGGGCTTCTTCCGAATATGAAGGGGCCGTAGCCCTAAACCCGAAGCGTCACGGCTTCCTTGTCTAGAAACCTGTAGCTAAGGCCTCCTCAGAGCATTGGATCTGATGGAAAGCTGTGGAAGCCGGCCTCTGTGCCGGCGTGCCTGGATTTGCCTCCCTGCTTGGCGGCCGGCTGCTGTGACTCCTCCTTGAGGGTGGCGGGGATGCAAGAGCCTGGAGAAACCCAGAGACTCCAATATCCCCTGATTACGGAATATACCTTAAAGTATAATAGGACCCCTATTATGATTTAAGGAATATTCCTGAATTAAGGGATATTGGAGTCTCTGGGAAAGTCAGAACTTCTGCTAGCTTTTCAGACTTTTCGGCCCTCAGGTAGAGCTGAAGTTCAAGGGGCCGCACTTGGGTTACGGGGAATGCGGATCGAGTTTGGGTTTAGGTAGATTCCGAGGTGTGCGGTGCGCTTCTGTTGGAAAGAGATATTTTGGGTTGAGGTTGGGTACCCTAAGTGTCCATGTACCCAAATAGTATATACATCGGCCCCAAAGTACCTATATAGGGACTGCTTTAAGGCCAAAGTATATACTAATCGGGTACGTGGAGCCTTGGGGTTATGTAAGGGTGCGTCGTTGTGATGAGGATCTCTCTGAGGGAGCCCCGGCTTCAATCTTCAGGCCTTTCGGGCCGGTAAGGTTTAGGATTCATACTGTTGATGGACAAAATCCTGCATGACCTTAAGGACTCTAAACTATGGGAATTACGGTATATTCCTTATAATGGGTAATGCAGGATTTTGTCCATCAACAGTACGTTAATGCTATTTTGGGGAGTTTGGGGTTTAGGCTCTAGGGTTTAGGGTTTACTGTAGGTGGTTCCTTTTTCTAGCTGTAGGTTTAGGGGCTCTGGAAGTGTGCGGCCACCTCCAGTGCACAGAGCTCAGGCCTTTCATTCGCACACTCCCGTCTCAGGGCTACACCAGGTCTTTTCCCTTCGGAAGCCTTCTCTGAACCATCCTGAACCGAAGCCCTAAACCCTAAACCCTATAAAACCTAAACCGCTATACCCTTTTGGCTCGAAGACACTCCCCCCCTTACAAAACACATCGAGAACCTGCCTTCCTAAGGCAAGGCGAATAGAGCAGTCAGGCAATCAGGTTCGCAAGCTCCAGGGCTTTCAAAGCAGGAACTGGCGATTGGTGTTCTCAACTTGAGGAAAGTCAAAACAGAAGCCAGAAAGCCGGAAGGTTGCTATCTTAAAGCCGCTAAACTACAGAGTAGTTCAAGCTGCGCCTTGCGAGGTCGTGGGACGGGCGTAGGTGCCTTCCTGAAAACATTGGGCTGGGAAACGAATTAACTATCGGAGTTTAGGGTTCGGGGTTTAAGGGGTTTAGGGATTTAGGCTTTAGGGCCTCTATGAGTTATGAGGATCCCAATTAACTACAGGTATGATAGGCAATGATAGGGTTCCCTCCCGCTCAGGATCCCTTCTGAAAAAGGTTCCGCTGTCGGGGTCCCTTCTAGCCCTACTATGATAAGACTCTTTTTTAGGGACCCGTCTGTCGAATGTGACGAACATGCGCTCGTATCTACGAGTTCGCGGATTGAATGCTTCTAGAATAATCCCTAAGGGTGCATGTGCCCGCATATACTTTGGCCTTAAAGTCGTCCCTATATAAGTACTTTGGGGGCCAATGTATATACTCTTTGGGTACAGGGACCCTTAGGGAATCACTCCCCACCCTAAACAGCGTCCTTAGGCCTTAAGCCACAAAGCCTTCAGCCGAAACCCTAAACCCCCCAAACCCTCAATCATCTTCCGTACTGCTGATGGACAAAATCCTGCATTACCCATCATAAGGAATATACCATAATTCCCATAGTTTAGGGTCCTTAGGGTCATGCAGGATTTTGTCCATCTTCCCTATGGACCTTTGCTGCCGACTCCAGGGTCTGGGGCAGGGACTCCATACCCAAACCATTATCTTGAGTTTTGGGCTGGGTTTTGGGGTTTAGGGTTTAGGGTATCTTGAGTTTTAGGTGGGTTTTGAGGTTTAGGGTTTAGGGTATCTTGAGTTTTAGGGTGGGTTTTGGGGTTCAGGGTTTAGGGTTTAGGGTATCTTGAGTTTTGGGGTTTAGGGTTTATAGGTGCTTGGGGTGTTGGCAGTCCTTAGCACCAACACAACCCGCAAATCCCCAAACCCCATCAGCCCATGATCGTAAAGCCCTCAATCCTAAACCCTGAGCCTTAACGCCCTGAAGCCCTAAACCCTAAACCTTATAAAGCCCTTATATAGGGGCCTAAATAATTAGAATAAGGCTTTGGAGCCCATTATACTACAAATTATACTAAAGAGCCCCCAAAATGGTATAGGTAATTATTTAAGCCCCTATATTACACCCTAAACCGTAAAGCCCTCAATCCTAAACCCCAAACCTTAAAGCCCTACAGCCCTAAACCTTAAACCTTAAACCCTATAAACCCTAAACCTTTAAGGCCCCAATATAGGGGCCTAAATAATAGAATAGAATTTTGGTGCCCATTATACCATATGTAATTGTAATAAAGAACCCATCCCAAGAATGGTATAGGTAATTATTTAAGCCCCTATACTAAATCCCCATACCCCTTATAGTAATCCTTAAAGACCCCTGTAAAGGAACCCCAAACCCTAAACCCAATAGTATCCTTTTGAAGGAAGCCCTAAACCCTAAATCCTTAAAGCCCTGAACCTTTATAGTATCCCTTACAGTAGCCCTTATATAGACCCCTTCTAACGGAACCCTAAACCCTAAACCCTACAGTACCCCTTTAACGGAACCCTAAGCCCTTGAAGCCCCCAATGCCCCTGCGAGGCCTTGAGGGGGGCTCGAAGACCTGCTTCTCCTGTCATTCTGGGGGTCTGAGGGGCTGAGTACCCCAGGAGTTCCTCAAACGGTTCCTCTAACAAAGCGGTTTAGGGTTTAGGGTACCTTAGGAGCTCTTTTTGGGGTTAAGGGTTTGGGGTTTAGGGCTTAAAGGCCGTTGTAGGGATCTCTAGGGAGACCTATAGGGTTCCCATGGGGATCTATAGGGTTCCCAAGGGGATCTATAGGGTTCCCAAAATGGCCTTTCTAGGGATACGGATGCTATAAAAAAAAGGATACCCAAGGGGTATAATGTAGGGGCCTTCATAATCTCAGGGGCTGAGTACCCTAGCCCAAAAAAGGTTAACCTTTCAATCATGGTAGGATCATGTCAACCCCAAAAGGTTAAAGGTTACCTACCCTGCCCCTAAGAAGCTTGGTGGCCTTCTAGTTCAGGGTTTAGGGTTTAGGGCTTTCGGGGTTTAGGGTTCAGGGGTTTAGGGTTTAAAGCTTTCGGGGTTAAGGGTTTTGGGTTTAGGATTTACCTGTGGTCCAGAACATATAGAAACCTGAAAAAGAACACTAAAGGGTACGTCTCTACAGGTAGGGTTTGGGTTTCACGGGCTCATATCTTGGTTATGCCATTCAAGACGACGTCTGCCTGCTGCTTGGAGAGTTGGGCGACTCAGTAAGTGCCTTTAAGCTCCATTGTAGTTCCTCTCTGTGGTTTATATTTAGGATCCTATAAGGTACTCCCAAAAAGAACTACAATGGAGCCAATGGGTAGTTTGTTTATAGAACAATCATTAGCGTAACCCCAAAAAGGGATCCCACTTCGGGCACTTCTGCCTCTACTTATTGCCTACTTACGAAGTCCCCCGACCGGGTCTCGTGTCTTAATTGTCTGAGCCTCTTTGTTGATTGCTTCGAAAAGTTGCTCAGCTTATAACGTCTTGTTGCGGTACAGTTCAGGCTCCAGGAGAAAGCCCGTAGTTCGGGACTGAGCATGTAGCGTCCGGCCTTCGTTACAAGCTGCTGTTTAGCGCTAAAGCTCCGCGAACCCCTAAAGCACCGAAACCCCAGAAACACCTGAAGCACAAAAACAAGCTAGCTCGTGATGATCAGGTTTAGGGTTCAAAGAACGCTGCAGCATTATGCCAGCAATCCCAAGCCTAAATCCCTTGTGTAATGGGGTACCTGCAGTCTCCATGGTGCTTCCTTGCTTGACTGGTTTCACTGGCATGCTAAGGGAACCTAACCATAATAACCTAAACTCGAAACCCTTACAGGTAAGGCTCTCAACCCTCCAAACCTTAAACCCGCAACCATAAATCCTAAACGCTTACAGGGTTACTTAAACCCCTAAACCCTAAACCTTACATCTTATAGGCCGGGTTGGAATCCAGATGCCGGACACCTCCCCCGCTCTGCAAGCTTTGGCCTTCCCAACGATGCGGCCTGCCCGGGAGCAGTTTAAACCCAGGGGAGCACTTGAAGGATCAAGGACGGTTTTCTTTACAAGGTGCTAAGGCAACCCCGCGGGACACTTCAGAGGTGTGTATGTGTGTGGGTGTGTGGGTTGGCGTCCTTCTATGCGCCAGCCGGTTCTCCTCTGAAAGGCTTCGAGAATGAGGCACAGGTGCCCGCCAGATCTTCTCAATAAAGCTCGTTAAACTCAAACTCTCAGAGTGAACCCCCAGATCCCGATTTTGGGAGGGGCAACGCCCTCGGACAAGTCCCCTCAATGAAGCTCGATAAGCCTCGAAATCTCTCAAAACAGGTCCCTGGGATCCTTGAATTAAAGGGGGGAAACCCCCTGCAACACGGTTTTCTCAATGAAGCTCAATGAAGCTCGATAAAGCTCGAAACCTGTCAAAACCGCTCTAAACCACACGCGGGTTTTCCCTGCAGCTGAGGCCCCTTCCCAAGGCGGGGTCTAGTTAGACAACACTTCTTACATGCATTAAACTTGGTATGGGCCTACCCTGGCCGCTTTAATCTAAGGCTCCAGCGAACTTCGATTCCACACAAAACTTGCACGGAATGAGACTACTCGAATGCTCATGCTGGGCCGGGAACAGCTGAAAATCGTTGAGCTGCGCTGAAGCCCTTTGGTGCCCATTGAAACTCATTGAGCACCATTCGTTTTCATTGAAGCTCTTTGGGCCTCGATGGGCCTCGATGGCTTTCAATGGGCCACGATACCGGTCATGCACTTCTCGAGGGGCTTCCCTGACAGGGTTCCCCTGAAAGCCTGTAATTTCTTGTAAGGTTTAGGGCTTACGCTTCAGGGGGTAGGGCTGAGGGCTTAGAGGATGAGGGTTAGCGGTTTCAGGTTTAAGATGCTGATTAGGTACGCCCTAGTTGTGGACGGAGAAAGCCTGGCTATTTAACGCGTACATCCAGTCCTTGTCACCCAGAAATGACGGGCTGCTCAATGATTCATGATTTTGCCCTCACTCTGCCAAAAGTGCCGCGGAACAGAGAGGACGGCTCTCTTTAAACGTCGAAGCCCCAAAACCTAAACTTGAACTCTATCCCCTAATGCTTACGCCCCAAACGCAACGCACTCAGCCCCGATTCCCTAAACCCTAAAGTCTAAACCCTAAACCAAAACCAAAAACCCCAAACTCTAAACCGTGGCTTGGCCGGCAACTGGCAGCTGCAAGGATAAAGGCTGGAAACTAGATTTTTACGTGGACTCAAAAAAGCAGGGAAGTCCGGCACACTGAACCCTAAGCCGGAACAGCTGCGATTTGGGTACATGGTGAGTTAGGTTTTTGGAGGGTTTACTCAAGGCTGGGATTTTTAGGGCTCGAACTTGAAGGGCGCACAACCGCAAACAAAAACGTCCTCATACACATGTGTAAATGCCCCACATGCAACAAAGCAAACGCCTGCGGGAGAGCATCGACAAACAACAGTCAATTCAAAACTTCTCAACATGCAAAACTACTGAAGCGAGTCAAGGCACAGAACAAATGTGCCAGCAACAAGCATTGAGGCATTGCATGATATGTTGTTTTGTTCACGCATGTAAGTAGATATATACGTATTTGTTTGTTTCTTGTTAAACCAAGTATAGTTCTACATGTATACATATACATGTTTTATTTGTACTCAATTTCTTGGTTTACATATGTAATGGCTGATTAACTAATGTACTTATGTATATATAAGCATGCTTTAGTATGTAGTTATTTATTTGTCTGTTAGTTTGCTTCATGCATACATTCCTTCATGTACCTGTTCGGTTGTACATGTAACCATCGTTCATTTAGTTACTCACTGATTTATGTAATTAATTGGTGTAAAGTGTATGTTCATATACTCACATATACACTACAATTACAATCTGAGGCATCGGGGTATACGAACGGCGAGCTGCACAGTTGCTGTCGGAAACGTCAAAACAGCACAGAACCAACTGCTGCACAAGAGCTTGTTTGGCTATCCCACATGTCATGCAACGCGAGTGATGCAAGCATGCAACGTCATGCATGAAATCTGGCAACCCCGTGGAAGTGAAGTGGTAGTGCAAGACTCAGAACCAGAATTTTCAAAGACACAGCATGGCACATGCACAAACATTTTTTCTCCCGACTTGCTGCAACGCGAGTGATGAAAGCATGCAACGTAATGCAATCCCGTGGAAATGAAGTGGTAGTCTTAGTGCAAGACTCAGAATGAGAATTTTCAAAGACACAGCATGGCACATGCGCAGACAAATTCTCCTCCCGACTTGCTGCTCGCTAAAATAGAATCGAATGCACTGTGCCTACCGAGATCTGCAACTCCGTTTCAGGTGTACGTGCAAATCACGTCATCTTCACTCGATGTAATAGGCAACTGTGATGCGCAAAATGGGTGTCAGGTGCTGCAATTCGGCCGGCCTCAGGACAACGCGGACGGTGGCCTGTTTCTTTCCCCGGACGGGCCGCAACCCCCAAGATCTTAGGCAATTTGCCGTCTGAGATTACCAAACTATGACATCAGTGAGCCCGGTGTTCGCAAGCATACATCACTGCATGTCAGCACGTATGTCCAACTTGTGCAGGGAAACACAAGCTTCTTAATCGCCGAGCCCATTGCTGCCTCCAGAAGTCGGATCTTGTTTTCTCAGTTTGCTGTTCAGCAGCATCTTCCGCTAAACAGGACCACATGTAGAGAGCCCCAAACATCCCGAACTTCGAAGGAACACCCCGGCATCAGTCATTCGGATCGAATTCTTCGCCCTTCTCGGAGCCAATAACCTCAACCCCAGCCCTCACCAAGGGGCACCCGTCAAGCAACCACACGTGTTGATCTTGCTTGCCATGGTCGTTCTGGAGACTGCTCTATTCCAGCAGGCTTCCCTGCACATTCAGCTAGTAAGTACGAAGTACCTATAGCCCGAAGCCATGCAAAATAGGGGGCCTGAGTAGGTTATGTTCATTTCATTATTTATAGAGTATAACCCCTACGACACCTGGTTTTGGATCCCGAATTACGATCTAAGCTTTAAGGTTGTAAGGTTTAAGGTGCCAAATATATGCTTTTGCAAATTTGCACATGCCCTGATGCTCCGTGTGGTGGGCTCGCTAGGATGTCAGTACACTGTACAATCCTACAAGTAATATATAATATAGAGCCCCGTAAAATTCTTCAAACCTTAATGCAAAACCTATATACCAACATGTTTTGAAACCATTGGCCACCCGCGCTAGGCGGCGGCCGGTACCACATGCTTTGCCAAGCAAGTCGAATCTGCCAAACCTGATGCCATGGGGCACAGTAAGTAAAATTGGGTTCCCCTCATAGATTCATAGATTATCTCCCAACGCGCGACTCCGGGGGTCGTGGCGCCACACACAGAGCTTGGCAAACGACTCTGGCGTGGCAAGTGAGGGAGCGAAAGAGAGTGAGAGGGTTAGGGTTCAGGGGTTATAGCGATACAGAGTGTACGGTTCAGGGAAAAAGCGAGGGAGAGAGAGAGAGGTAGAAACTTGTTAACCCGCAAAAGCAGCTACAACCTCTTAAGTTGCCCAAAAGAAAACCCCAACAATCCCGTTTGCCTGGAAACGCATGGCTGGCTGGACGGCGAGGTGCAGGCGACCCGCTGCAGCTCCTTTCTCGCAATGCGCAGCTGGGGGTTTAGGGGGCTACAGCACTAGGATTTCGGGTTTTATAGAGGGTTTAGATTCAGATGGGCTTATAGGCTTCAGTGTGGTTTGAGATGCGGCAGAGGGAGTCTCCTCTGCATGCATCCTTAGAAGGCCGTCTACCCAAAGAGTCATGGGCTGCTATAGTGCAAGGAGAAGGGCAGGGGTTTCATGCATAGGCCCAAAGGCGTATGGGTGGTTGTCAAAATTATGGTCCCTTGTTGGGTACCCTAAATAATAGGTGCCGTATTAGAATCAGGAACCAAAAAGGGACCCTAATATTGACAACCACCCATATATGTGACTGGGTTTCGAGGGCTATGGGAAGTACCACATGTTCGAAGACTCTACTACCTGGGAAAATCCTCTCTCTGTAACGAGCAATGGCAATGACCCCATCTGCTGCTTACTGCTCACGACGAAACAAAACTCCGAAGCCTTACACTACAAGCCCAACAGTTGGAAACCCCACAGCCTCAATCCTTAAGAGTAATTAATGTATAAGGAATCCCAGCACCATTTGGCCTTAATCCGGTTTCTATCTTTATGGGGTTTACTGTCACGCTTGCATGCCAAATCCCACGTGACAGGTTCAACCGTAAACACTCCAGCGACACACCGATTCAGAGAACCAGAAACTATCAACCTTAAACTGGCTTAAGCCTTAAACCGCAAAACCCTAAACCCTAAAAACCCGACAAACCCTCTAAACCCCTATAAAGCCTTTAAACCCTATAAACCCTTTACACTCGAAACCCCTAAACCCTAAATCCTGAACTTAACCTAAACCCAAACACACTATCATCACTGAAGGTTTTTGCTGCGGTGCCTTGGCCTTGGCTGAGGTGTTGGCGCACCGGCCTCAGGCAGCATCGGTCTTTTAGAGCCTCGGTTTAGGGTTTAGGGTTGTACCTATAATCTCCATTGTAGTTCCTTTCTTTGGTTAACCAAAATGTCTATTATTGGATCCTAACCATAAAACTGGTTAACCAAAAACAGAAACTACAATGGAGACTAAGGTAGGGCTGCTTTCTTAAGTGCAATGGCGCCCGATTCTTCAAGCGACGCTTGCCCCTTATCGGGCCTACACTACCCCACTTTTCTCCTGCTTAGGGTGGAATGTTTACCCCGCAAATCACAGCTAGCCAGAGCGTCAGGGGCCCATCTTTTGCATTCGTGCATTCTGGCGTCAGTGAAGTCGTGAGAAATGCACCACCCCAAGTTTGGGGATGTGATGTTTAGACACCCTCGCTATATCCTAGGCAATCTAAATCTGTTCAGTTCTCCATTGCGGCTCTTCCAAACCCGACATCCGCAATTCAAACCTAAACCCTATAGGCCCTAGACCCTGAGCACTAAACTTACACCCTAAAGAACCCCCCCCCCTCTCTCAGCTTCCCTTGGTGCTGACGATATCCGACTTCTTTTTCAGCTTGTAGAGGCCTTGGATTTACAGGGTTTCGGATTTTGCGGTACTGCAACTCAGGGTTTAGGGTTTAGAGGTTTAGGGTTTAGGTTTTAGGGTTTAGGGCTTAGGGTTTAGGGACTAGGGACTAGGGTTTACGGTATTGTATGGATACTACAACTTTGGGGCTACGGCCAAGTTTTTAAGTCAGGATGTAGGGCTCATCGGGTTTGGGAAGCCCCTGCAATTGCCGGAGCTTGAGGGTTGTTCTGGCAGAGGCCTAGGATGAAGAGACCCTCAAGCCACAGTCCAACTCCTAAATTCTTTCATATCAACAAATAAATATAAACAAAGAAGAGCGTGTCCCCTTTTCAGGAAAAGAAGGCATCTCGCGCCTATAAACTGGTTCTTTGCATATCCCTGTATAGGTAAGCTGCAATACCCTGATGCAAATACCTCTGTATTATCCGTGTAGTAGCCTTATCGAAACTCTATAGTGTCCCTATAGTACCCTTACAGCAACCCTAATATGACACAGTCTGCATGCTGCGGCAGAGAGTCCTAGCATCTGAAATTCAACCTTGAGCGCCGTCGCTGCCAAGTACAAGTCCGAAGGATTCCCCGAATGCTGCGACAGTGTACTTAGGGGATTCCCTAGCCCCAAAGAGGTTAACCTTTTCAATTATGGCAGGATTATATAAACCCCAACAGGTTAAAGGTTGCCTACTCAGCTACTAAGTGTAGGAGTTTCCAAAAAAGTCGCGGGCGCCACAAAAATCTTGATTCATCAGATGTACACCTAATTTGAAGACATTCCGAGATCGGATGAGCAGGGGTACATACCGTTTTCTCCATGATCTGGAGTAATTATTACTTTTTCTTTTTTTTTTTTGCAACCCCTTTTCCATCTGCATGACTGTCACTTTTTCCGCAGTTTAGGATGCTTGAGGACATGCAGGATGTTGCCGGCCGTAGGATGAAAAGTCAGACAACTTCACCCACTGCTGCTGCAGAGGTGCTCTTCCAGCGATCCACCACAAAGCCTTCCAAAATCAAAGCTCCGCTGTTGTCAGAGCTTACTGCAGGGTTTACATAGGATTTACAGTTTACAACTGTATTGAGCTTAATGTTTAGGGCTCTGGGTTCTTTGGCTTTCGAGGTTAGGTAGTCACAGTGCTTCGAACCATTGTGACATAGAAGCCTGAATCGTTGGAAAGGGGTCCGGGTGCGTCCTTATCCTGTTCATGCTCGGGAATGCAGTACTGCTAGTTACTGAAAACCGAAAACTATTACTGTGTGTGATAAATCCCTGGGGAACAAAGCAAAATATCAGTCATAATATTAAGTTCAATTAAGACAGATTAGCCCAGCTTTGGGTACCTAGCTTCAAAGCTCCGCAAGACTGCTTGGACCCTTACTTAGAGGCCCAGGGGACTTAGTAAGTCGGTTGTAAGTAGAGTTATAAGTACCCTAAATGGAGTTACCCCAATTATAACCCTACTTGTAACCGACTTACTAAGTCCCCTGGGCCTCCAAGTAGGGTACCTGCTTCAAAGCTTGGCAAGACTACGGGCAACGCATATAATAAGAAATCATTCCAAATAAGAAATTAGACCCTCGCTAGGCCCAAATTTCTTAAATTAAACCCTCGCTAGGCCCAGATCTAAATTTCCTGGACAACCNACCCTTAGCACCAGCAAAAATGCCCCAGAAAATTTAGAATCGAAAAATAAAATTTCTGAGCCCTCCGCCAGCCCCACCAGCCGTCAGACAGAAGCACCCGTCCGTTTGACACGGGTGTTCCCCTGAGCCCCAAGTCCTCTGTAGCTCAATGGTTGTGCGAGTGCTCTTTGTGAGAGTTGCGCTGTTTCAAATCCCCCCGGTGTGGGCTGCTTGCCCGCAGCGCCTTTTCCGCTGAGTTGGAGCCTATACAAGCCCTCAGCCAGCCCCACGCTCCACCCAGCCGAGCCTCACAGCGTGAGGCTGCGGAAATTTAGAATTGAAAACTAAATTTCCTGGACAACCACCCCTTCCAGCCCAAGCCACCCAAGCCTCCAGCCAAACCCTTAGCACCAGCAAAAATGCCCCAGAAAATTTAGAATCGAAAAATAAAATTTCTGAGCCCTCCGCCAGCCCCACCAGCCGTCAGACAGAAGCACCCGTCCGTTTGACACGGGTGTT
>BGNK01006742.1:8971-21093 GCA_003297005.1 Symbiodinium sp. clade A Y106 | reverse complement strand
AGGCAATATAGGCGTCTCGGTGTAGGGGAAGCAAGGCACCTCGCCCTTGAACGAGTAGTGTTGATGGCCCTTCTCATCAGCACTTTGTGCATGGGTAGGACGCATCAGGTCCATGATTTCTTGGGAACCAATGAGGGCAGGCGGAAAGATATTGATCAGCTGACACGCGTGGGTCCAAGACACGGAGTCCTTGAACGATTTGGTATGAATATCCGCAGCCATCTTGGCAGTGACCTCATAAGCAAGCGACACGTAGCCCTCCTGGAAGATAGAATGCATCTAACCAATGCTGATGCCATGGGTACATTCCAGGTGACGCATAGTGGGATTCTTGCCCGCGCGAATCACTCCAATCATGGTTTGGTTGTCGTCGTAGAAGACGAAATTGGGGTCCGTACCCCCCAGCTGCTGCCAAAGGGTGATGGCAGGCAGCCCCAGACGAGCCATAGCAAAGTCGGCCGCAACAATCTCGGCCTCAGGTGTGGAGTGACTTAAGCACCCCTGCCTTTTGCTGAGCCCCGCCAACGGAAATCTCGTGCGAGGACCTTGAATGTGCATGTGAGCACCAGAGGTAGATTTCAAGCTCTCCCCGCAACCAGCATAGTCCGCATCTGCAAATAGTCCAATGGACGAGTCTCCAAGGGAGTCCCCGACCCATCCAATCATCATGTGACGTTTAGACTGATGCACATACGCCATGAGATGGTGCAGAAGGGCAACCTCTTTCTTGGTCCACTTGGTGATCTTGCGAGCCAAGTTGTTGATGCTACGCAGAAGATCAAAACGACAAATGCGCGCGGCATAGAGCAACTTCATGAGTATGCTCGCAGCCTGAGGCGCAAGACTGCCGCGATTTGATTCGTTGACTTCCTCTTCCTCGAGCGCCTTGGGAATCGGTGGAGGCGGAATAAGTCGACCATCCGAGTCAACAGGCATGGTAGGTCCACACCACGTGCATCGATGACTTTTGCCAGCTTGCGCTGGTGCCCGAGCAGGATGATGTTTGGTTTCCTCCGCTGGGCTCGGCGATGGTACCGTCTTGAATTTGGATGAATCGAACCCTGTGGCGTCGCACTTCTTGACTGTCATCTCAAGGTACGTTTCCATGTCATAGGTGACTGTCTGCACCTTGGTCTTATCATGCAGGATTGCTTCACCTTTGGAGATACGACATCCGAGGTATAGGCCCAATGGCGTTTCATCTTCTAACCGAAGTTCCTGACGTACCATCTTCCATCCTTGCGGCAAGTCGTGTGCAGGTCCCGCCATTTTGAGATCGTCGACGTATATGACCAGCAACAACTTGAGATCCGGATGAAAGTACAACGACGGCCATTCGTCACCAATAGGCTTGAACCCGACCTTTTGGACGGCTGTGTGACAGCGCTGCTCCGACATAGCGCCAGCGTCAGGATGACCATAGAGTGCCTTGACTAAGCGACATACTGGACGGCGGAACTTGTGACGATTGGCAGAGGGATGCCAGGCCTCATCGGGAAGTTCAACCCAACAAGGAACACCAGACAGCTTTGCTTGGATATATGCCTGGATGGCATCTGCCATCTGCACATCGTGTCCAGGTAGGCATCCATAGTAATCTGCCCATCGTGAGGCATCAAACGTTGCTGGTGAATTGCCTAAGTCCTGGAACAGTGCCGCTTCCATGTTTTGATCCTTGACCTGATCGCCCAGAAGCACGCCACGTCCTTTAAACTTCCTGGCTGGATCATCTTCTTTGAGCTGGTAGTTCTTCTCATAGACGAGCCCATGTACGCGAGCCATGTGAACTTTCTCACTTTTCTTCTTGGCTTCAGCCACGACATCGTCATACTCGCGAGTGGTCGTGAAGTCGAATACTTCTTGATCCCACAATCCCTTCCACTCTTTCATGAAGGCTTCCATTGCTTTGGGATTGCTCAACATTTCTTTGCGAGTAACTGGTCGCGTGACCATGGCGTTGAAGCACGACTTGACTCCGGGGTTCTTTTCCCTGTGTTCCAATATCGCCGACGTAGTGCACGGCATCGATGGGATCCAGTTCTCGTCGAAAACCATGTGAGCAGGTACTGCTGGAATGACATCCGCCAAGAACACGTCCTGCGCGTATGCATCTGACATCTCCTGAGCCCATGCCCATGCATCGTCATCACTGACTTGCGTATTGAGCTTCAGGTCAATTGCGCTGCATTGCACAATCTTTGGAAATATCATTTGTTCCAACACGTTTCTGGCCACTTTCTTTCCCATCGCGGCTTTCTTCCGTTCCTTCTTGGCTAAACGAGCATTGTCCCGCTTGTCCTTCTTGTACGCAGCTTTCTTTTCTGCCTCACCCATCTTCTTCCATTCCTCTGGCGTATACTTATGGATGGGTCTACGTGAAGGAAGGATACGCCTTCCGTCACTGCCGACTTGCAAGCTTCGCCATCATCATTCAGATAGATTTTCCCGTCGCCCATCATACCTGAACCCCAATGTTCCATATCCTCAGGCGCCAGTCTCTTTTCCTTGAGGATTTTAATGATCTTTCCAGGTTCTTCACTGTCACCTTTGGGAATGAGTCTTCCTGATGGTCCGACTCCGTCAAGCGGTCGTCGATCCTCAGAAACGATTGGCGGTGGCGTAGCTGGTGGTGGCAACGGTGGCAACATATCTGCAGCTTCGCGTTCGGCTCTTTCTAGTTTGTCACCGATTGCATCAATGGAAATCTCTTCGACACCTCGATCATGTTCATCTGGTTTCTCGTCCGCAGATAACTCAATGTCGGCCAGATCAGGATCTTCATGTTCTCCGGGATCAGGAGAAGGTTGTCCATCGTCCAAACCATTGTCTCCCTGACCTCCACTAGGTGGTCGGTCTGGGGCGTCATCATCATCACCGAGGTCTTTGATTTCCTTCCCATCAAGGTTGATGTTGTCCTTGAGACCTTCAAGACTCTCGTTCATCCTTTCGTACTCGGCCTTGAGGGGAAATGTAATCTCCTTCGGTAAAAGAATCACCTCAGTTTGGTAAGGTTGAGCAAGCTTTCGTGGAACCGCTGCGTCCATGGACAGGTTCACGTTGGCAAACTCCTGCATATCCCACACTCGATACTTTCGGGACCAACTTTGTCCTGTAGTCACCACGTACCCTGCGAAAACGCCGGGGATCCCTTTCGGGTCAAACTTGTGGCCATAGGTCTTTTCCCTCGTATCGGTAGGCTTGAAGAATACATTTGCACCAAATGGTATGGCCTTCCCTTTGAAATCATCACCGGTCATGCGTTTCCATGCTGAATCGCCATCGCCCTCGACATCCTCAATATTTAAGTTGTGCGTAACACAGTTCAATGCGAAACTCCAATACTGCGCTGGTAATCCGGCATGTAGCATGGCTGTAGCCACGGTGTTGATGATTTCCTGATTTGTTCTTTCCGCAAGAGAATTGTTGTTGGGTTTCCCCGGAAGCGAATGATCCAGTGGTATCCTCAATTCGCTCATCGCTGCCTCGAACTCAGGTGCGACATCACTGTAGGCCATCTTGACTTTCCGTCTTCCAATCAGCCTCTTGAGAGCGCTGACGACTTGTTCCGTGTGTCTCGATTCAGTCGGAATTGCAGCGATCATCTTCGTCGCTATGTCCCGGATGACCAAGACTTCTCTTGCACCGTCGTCAATACCCAGTCCTGCATCAGCAGCCTTGCGCATGTCGAGGAAATCGAACGTGATCAAATCACCCCATGATTTCAACTCTCGCTGGAATGCTCCGCGCCTTGTGCGGAAATGCTTCATCTTCGCCTGGGTGCATGATTCACAATACGGATTTCGATAACGATGCGTGCCCAGGTGTGCCAGAGTATTCGCTTCGGCTTTGAGAGTACCAACCTTGGCCCTCCTTGGTGGTGCTCCCTCGCCTTCGACTTGGATCTCTCGTTCATCGAGTCATCTTCATGAAGAGGAATGTCGCCAACACCTCCTCCGGGAGGATCGGGTGGTCGTCCTGCCTCCTCAGAGGGAATTTCTTCACCAGGTACCTCATGAGGATCAGGGTCAGGTGGACGACCGTGCTCTTCGCCATCTTCTTCTTCACCGTCAATCTCGCCTGGAACTGCCTGCGCAGCAGCAGCTATTTCCCCTTTTACGTGAGCACTGTTGAGCACCTCGAGCACTGCGGTTGCTTCAACGTCATCATGAGCAAGGGATTTGCTGCTTCCAACCCGGACGTAAGGAATATCACCATTCACGAACAACGAGATACGTTTCCAGTCAGGATCGATCATGAAGGGTTCCCGTCCTGGTGGCCAAACGAAACCATAGTTCTGGTTCATGCACCGCTTGCCGACTGACAACACAGAAGGTGTGTCGCCAAGAACGTAGGCGTTGATCGGTTCCTTGAAGGATTCTGCTTGAAAGTTGGATACCAGGTCCGTGTCTGTGATGCCATTTGCAGTTTGAAACGATATTGGTTCTGGAGTGACCAAAGTTTCAGGATCACGTCTCTCAATCTTCTTCTGCGATATCAAATCATGTCCACATCCCGTGTCCATAAGAAACTTGATCTTCTTGCGAAGGATGACTGGCTGGACCATGCAACGAAAGACACCTTTGTCAATGACTCTTTTGCTGTCTACTGCATTCAGGTTTCTTTCCATGATCTGGTCCTCACCGTCGTAGAGCGCTACCTCCGCAACTTGAGAAGTTGCAGGCAATCTTACGTAAGTCACCCGGTCGCCCTCCTCCTCGTCGTTGACCATGTCCTTCATGATCTGCGCTTTGAGTCGTGCTTTGCGCTTCGCAAACTCCAACTCAGTTGCTCGACTCGCATCATTCACCATTGCTATCACGTCAACTTTGACCACTTCGTGATCCCTCTCCTTGTAGGATCTTCGCGGCTTTGTCGATTGAAACTTCACATCCTTGGCAAATGATACTCGTCGACGTTTCGGCGATTTGGTCGGCGAGGCCGTCCCAAAAGCTTCGTCGTCGGTTGAGCAATCAGAGTCCACATCGCTATCAATAGAAGAGCATTCTGACTCGTCATCTGCGATGTACGAGGACCTCTTCCAAATAGCAGGTGCTGATGGATTCCATGCTCGGCACATACGGACTGCAGGAGCAGCAGGTTTGGCTTTGGACTTCGCGGTCTTCTTGGCCGCAGCGCTGGGCTCAGACTTAGCCTTCGCCTCAGCTTTAGCCTTAGCCTTCGCCTCTGCCTTTGCTGCCGGAGCTGCTTCATGCTTAAATGGGCAATTCTCCCGGGAGCAAGATCCTGTTTTCCTGAAAACAAAGTGAGCTGACATTTATCACCGTTCCTACAACCAGCATCGGTGAAGTGAAACTTGCACCGAATATGCTTCTTGCTCTTGTCGGGCTTGGAATCAGTAGATGCACTCCTCGTAGTCTTCTTAGGCTTGCCTTTGCCCTTGGCATGGGCTTTGGCCTTGCTCGCAGTAGAACAGGAGCTGCGTCATCTGACTTCCCGTTACCCTTGCTGGGTTTCCCGCCTGTAGAAGGTGGTGTAGGTTTGGCTGGAGCAGCAAGGAGGTCTTTTCCTTCCAGCATCTGACGTAGGCCAGTCTGGGTTTGCGTCAGGTTGGACTGCTCTCGCCGTCTCACGATGGTTCGATCAATGATATTCATGAGGTGCTTGTAGGAACGCTTGGGATCATCATAAGAGAGGTTCTCATAGTGTAACCCCAGTTCAAACTTCATACCCGGGGAGTCCTTGATCTTGCTGTGCAATAGATCACGCAATGCTTTCTCAGAAGGTACATCTTCTGGCCGCATACGATTGAGGATCTCCAGCCACGTTTGCTTGAACTGATGCAATTTGTTGTCACCTTGGAATTGCAACTTCACAAGGTAATCCAAAGAAACGATCATGTCCAGTCTGTCGCGAGTCCTAAAACTCTCGTACATCATCGCGATGTTCTGTCTCCCTTTGATGATCTTGCCGTCGTACGACCTGACATAGTCATTAGCTTTCCGGTTCACCTCAAGGTAGAGTTCGGCTGCTTTGTCACTACCAGCACGTAGCATGGCTGACATGGCGACCCCAAGCTTGACGTCAATGTCCTTAAACTTCTTGTGCCCAGAATCGTTCAAGGCTTCGATGTCGGGATATGGACGGAAGGCCGGACTCAACCACTTCATCCACTCCTCCTGATTGGGATCTGCACATGCACTCAGAACGTTGGCAATGCACTGAGACATCCAGCTTTCCAGGTGGGTCACCGTGGGGAAAGGAGGAACCACGACTTTGTCAGCTTCACGACGCCAGATCTTGACATCGGTATACTCTGGGTCACCAAAACCATCCGGATCATCCCCGTCAGGTGGGTCAGGACCAGGACCCCGTCGGCCTCGTCTTGAAGGGCTTTCCCCTGGATCATCATCACCAGGTTCAGGGTCAGGACCTCCGTCATGAACGTCATGAAAGCTTTCCTGGTCATGATCATCTTCTTCTTCTTCATCGGCGTCCGCGTTTCCTGGGGTTTGTAGATTCTCGGCCATCAGCCTCCATTCGTCACGGTCGATTCGAAGACGTTGCTCAGCCTGTTGGGCCTTCTGCATCTCACTGCGCATCTCTTCGATCTTCTGCTCTAGCATCGATACACGAGTAGCATGGATGGAGTCGGCAGCATGTGAAGTGACAGACTCAGACGAGGGATTACCGTCGTAACTGACACCCTTGGTGGCACAGGAGGAAGAGGAAGTGAGTCTCCCCTTCATTCCCAGTGTCGAGAGTAGATCCCGAAGTTGTCGATCACGCACGGCTCTTGCGTCTTCAGATGTCGTCACACTTTTCTCTGGTGAGGAAGACGACGACGCTGCACGCTGCGCAAGGCGCTCGGGTGCCTCCATCCAGCGTTGCACACTGCGCAGAGCGCTCGGGTGCTCGGCTGTCAGCACGAGGCACAATGTGCTCAGGCGCCGCTCCTTCCGTAACCAGTTGAGCTGCGTGTTGCACAGTCCCGGTAAAGTCGAACACTTCACGGTTGACCGGACTCCGTTGACTAGGCGTATGGATTTCAGGGGATCGTATCTCAGATCCTACCGGAAAAACTTGCACTCTGTCTCTACTCACGTATTCCCAGCCCGATTCAGTAGTTCTCGATGAGATAGGCATACTGGACGATGGTTGCGGAAGACCTTGATGAGCATTTCTTGCTGCTTCGAGTTCGCTTAGCGTTCTCGCTTGTACATCCTCTTGCAGCTTCAATGCTCTCCTCAGTTCATTCAGTTCACCTTGCAATGTTGGTAGCGTCTGCTTGGCGTTGTTCTCCACTTGCCGTAGTTGATCCTCGGCCTTTTGCATCCTTTGTACGGCCATGCTTCGGAACTCTTCTTCCTCGTCAAGACGGTTACGAAGATGTTGCTGTTCTTGGACGCCAACACCAATCCGATCATGAAGATGTTGATGTTCTCGCAGTCCTGCGTTACGGAGATTCACGACTTCTCCCGCAGCCACAATTTCCTCGTTCCTGATCAGTTGAAGATGTTCCCTCATTGTCATAAGGGCATGGTCCGAACTTGCCGCATTCGCGCGAAGGCGAAGACCTTCCCTGGCTTGTGCATGAAGCTCAGACGTCAGCATTTCGTACTCTTTGGCCATGATCACACCGTCACCTTGGCTCTTTTCTTCGATGTTTGCCAGGTTCTCGGCTGTCTCATTGCGTTCTTGATGAAGGCGTTGTAACAACTCCTCCGCGACGATATGATCATGATGCCTTTGTGCTTGACTCTGGTCATTGATCCTCGTCACAGCCAACTCGAAGTCATTCTTCATCTCCTGATTGACGTTGTTCATGTGCTGCATGGCCAGACAAGCTGTGTCACGCTGTCGTTCCAATTCGTGAATCTGATTTCTGAGCCCTCATGTTCCTGTTGCATCTCCCTCATTTCGGAAACCAATGCTTGAATGACACCCTCGAACTTCTGGATCTCGCTTTGATGAAACATTTGCTGTGCAATACGTGCCGATTCAAGCTGATCACGGATGCTCATTTGGATGCCTTCTCCACGTTCTCCTGTAGGCAAAGGAGGCTGAACAGGTGAAGCGTCCTCGATCGCTGGAATTGTGTCCATGGTTACATCGTTGGAGTGGGTCAAAGCCAACGGCACAGGGTGCTCGTCTGTCTCAGAAGACAAGACTCTTCTCCCGGCCGTCGTTTGGCTCCTACCTCTTACCTTGGTTGAGCTCCGCGATCTCCGAGAAGAGGAACTTCTTGATGAGCTCGGTTTGGAAACCCTGTCCGTTGTTTTGGGACTCTTGTCCTTTCTTTTCGCTGTCAATCGCACTGCTTGCATCACAGGCAAGGTTGGCACGTCACTCTCCCGACCATTGCCTCTTGTTGTCCTCGATCCTGTGGATGTCGGACGCGAAGGTGTAGATGCCCTCGATAAGTTCTTCGCTTTGGGAACTGTCTTTGGGTTAGCAGTTGAGGCAGGCCTTGCTTTGTCCTCCTCAGTGGAGCTGTCAATAGACTGCATTGCAACCTCCTCGGCAGTGGATTCTCCAGCCGCCGGTGCTGCAACTGCACCGCCAAAGGTCCATGTCGTATCTTGACTCGACCCAGAATTCATCGTAGATGTGGGAGAGCAAGTACCAGTTGTACGTGTAGGCAGAGCCTACGGCTGCTGATAACCTGCGTGAGGTTCTGGTACCGATGATACCGTGTATCTCGTACTTGTTGTTGTTGCTCGCCTCACCTGAGCTTTGATTGATAGTGTGGTTGCCCTTGTTGTACTTTATGGTAAGTCTCCACACAACGGTGCACAGCAGGCTATCCCTCACGCAGGCAATATCGGACCTTCCTTTTCTCGCAACACGAGCAGAATCGATATGTCTGTGCGCCGGGATCGCTCTTGCCAATAGGGTATTGCACGGGTGCTAGTCTTGCTAGTTGTTACGTGCTTACGAGTCACAGGCTTGAGCTTGAGCCAAAGTTGCGTTGCATGCGGAGCATACTATACTGGAGACAAGGGCCGCAAGNTTGAGTCAAGGTCCGCGAAGCGGTGCCTTGCTCTATGTACATGATTGCTCATGACATTGGGTAACATAGCTCAGATTGCGATACCATCGAATTGGACGAGGCATCGAGGTCCGTTCGCAATAGCAAGATATGAACAACAACATCCAACGAAACTAAACAAATCAAACGATTGGACAGGGCGGCAAGTTTGAAAAGGCCGCGGCATCCCTCGGACGATGCTTCTACAGCAGGCTTTCACAAGCACCGCGCGTTAGGGTTAAAAGGTCTTCAGGCGCTTTGACACGGCGCTTTGCATATGAGGTGTGTTAGATTAAGGCAAAGGACATAGTTTGTACTACTATAGGCTTACACAGCATGGACTCTGCAGGGAACAGAGCAAGGAGTTTAAGAACATGGTACTTCTCAAGGGCCTAAACCTCTGAACTGCTTCCCATGCTCTTTTGTAGGTTCACATATCAGACAGAACTGCCTCGAAGAGCTGTGGCGTCTGTGCAGTGAAGTTGGCAGCGTCTCGCAGCAAGAACTGGCGGAAGCATAGCGCACAGGAAGGCAACCAGGAACATGCCGAGTCAAAACGATAAAACTGCATGCACGGCGAACTTTGGCAACCTTTTTCGCTGCCTTCGTCAGCGCGTACAGGTGCGACACAGTCACAAGATACAAAGTACAAATAGCGATCCATGATACAGCTTCAAGCGGGAAATTGCGTCACAGGCCCGAGTCGGTTACGGCCTGTGATCTGTACATGCAAGCAGCATCCGGTTCGATGCCTCACTTGGCCATCATCATCTTCACGAACTCCTCATAGTTGATCTGGCCGTCACCTTGCAGGATCTGATTGTGAAACACGAGGCCGGGGTCACCCGAGTCTGAGGCCCGTACCATCCACGTCAGCCTCACGGATCATCTCATCGACCTCCTCATCCGTGAGCTTCTCACCTAGGAGCAAACACCGACGCACGGTCGAGACAGCACCCACTAGAGCCCCAATGCGTCCCCGCAAGACCCCTCAGCCAAGCACCCAGGTTGGTCATCACGTGCCGCAGCTCGGCGGCGCTGATGAAGCCGTTGCCATCGCGGTCGAAGACCTTGAATGCCTCGATGAGCTCTTCCNCCCGCAAGACCCCTCAGCCAAGCACCCAGGTTGGTCATCACGTGCCGCAGCTCGGCGGCGCTGATGAAGCCGTTGCCATCGCGGTCGAAGACCTTGAATGCCTCGATGAGCTCTTCCTCTGTGTCGGTGTCCTCGGGACCAGGGCACGATGCTGCAACGTGTGGATTTCGGGATCTAGTAACGTCGCACAACTTCCCCCTGCTAACAGAGACGTCCCCAAGCTTGGCATGCAGCACCAGTGGCAGTCGGGGTTGGGCTCGGGTCAGGACACATAGACGAGTAAGAAACTTAGAATGCTTCGGAAGACGAAGGCACCTTCATCTTTCGGGCCATCAAAGACAAGAACTCGGGGAAGTCAATGGTGCCGTTTCCATCGGCGTCGACCTCGTTGATCATGTCCTGCAACTCGNGAGAGCGCATCACGGTGCCCAGCTCCTCTTGGCTTCAGCTGCGGAAGCGAACGACCCCAGGAACAAAAATCCTGCAGCCGATTCTACTGCTTCCTCCCAAACAGCGAAGACGTGCTAGTTCCTAGTCTCCTTGGTGGTGATGGTTCCATCGCCATCCTTGTCGAACAGGGAGAAGGCCTCCTTGAACTCTGCGATCTGCTCCTGCAACGAGATTTTGGACATCGACCTCAACGGCAGCANAGAAGGCCTCCTTGAACTCTGCGATCTGCTCCTGCAACGAGATTTTGGACATCGACCTCAACGGCAGCAATCAAACACTGGCAAATGTCGTCGGCACACACCTCAGGCGAAACTTATGGGTACGGCTCCTCAGTCAGCTGGTCGGCCATGGCGAGCTATTGAGAATGCGGCGACTGCTAGGACCTGCGAACCTCTCGAGCTGAAGCTAAGCCAAAGCCGCGGAAACGCACGCCTCGGTCCAGCTTCGTTTGGCCTGGGACTACCAATTAAGGGTTTCTTGCTCAGTACAGATGTTCATGCTGCCTATTCGTCTCGCATGAAAACAAATACTGCTCGCTAGCCCGGCCGACTCCCTCAACAATCTGCTCAGACTCTCGTGCCACCACCGCTGCTCCTGCTTTTATCTCAGGTGCGAAGTAGCGATCCATGATACAGCTTCGAGCCGGAAATTGCGTCACAGGCCCACATCAGTGACGGCCAGTGATCTTTACATGCAGGCGGCATCTGGTTCGATGCCTCACTTGGCCATCATCATCTTCACGAACTCCTCATAGTTGATCTGGCCGTCACCTTGCAGGATCTGATTGTGAAACACGAGGCCGGAGTCACCCGAGTCTGAGGCCCGTACCATCCACATCAGCCTCACGGATCATCTCATCGACCTCCTNTCATAGTTGATCTGGCCGTCACCTTGCAGGATCTGATTGTGAAACACGAGGCCGGAGTCACCCGAGTCTGAGGCCCGTACCATCCACATCAGCCTCACGGATCATCTCATCGACCTCCTCATCCGTGAGCTTCTCACCTGGGAGCAAACACCGACGCACGGTCCACCACGGTTCTCCCCGCAAGACCCCTCAGCCAAGCACCCAGGTTGGTCATCACGTGCCGCAGCTCGGCGGCGCTGATGATCGGCAACGGTAGCGCCAGCTTCTGGAACTTACGGAGCTACTGCTCTTCCTCCGTGTCGGTGTCCTCGGGTCCAGGGCACGATGCTGCAACGTGTGGATTTCGGGATCTAGCAACGTCGCACAACTTCCCCCCCTGCTAACAGAGACGTCCCCAAGCTTGGCATGCAGCACCAGTGGCAGTCGGGGTTGGGCTCGGGTCAGGACACATAGACGAGTAAGAAACTCAGAATGCTTCGNCGCACAACTTCCCCCCCTGCTAACAGAGACGTCCCCAAGCTTGGCATGCAGCACCAGTGGCAGTCGGGGTTGGGCTCGGGTCAGGACACATAGACGAGTAAGAAACTCAGAATGCTTCGAAAGACGAAGGCACCTTCATCTTTCGGGCCATCAAAGACAAGAACTCGGGGAAGTCAATGGTGCCGTTTCCATCGGCGTCGACCTCGTTGATCATGTCCTGCAACTCGGCCTCCGTCGGG
>BGNK01006741.1:8335-22969 GCA_003297005.1 Symbiodinium sp. clade A Y106 | reverse complement strand
AGAAAAGCAAGCACTAAAATAACAACACGAAATTTTCTAGTTCTCTAAAAATTCCAAGGTTGTAATTTTCCTTCGAACAATAAAGCTCTATCTTCTCCAGGTATTCAAAGAACGAAACTGACTCACTCACTCACTCAGTGGATGGATTGGTGTCTCAGTTTTCCTTGTCATTTTCCTCTGCAGTTTAGAAACGTTTAGAAACACAAAGTATACAACACGAATACCTCAGGCACATGANCATGAACATGGTTGTGCCTGCGTTTGCTGATGGCAAATTCCTCTGAGAAGCTCTGCCTACTTGTGCGCCCAGGTCTCAGGATCCGCAGAGGTGCAACCTTCATGTGCCGTCAGCTTGTGCAACAGAGCAACGCAACTTTTCACCAACACACTTTGAGCCTTCAGTCGCACGCGGTTTGACTGTACTTCTGTACGAAGGAAAACAGGCTGTAGGGGTATTGTAAAAGCTTGTTACCCCCCTTGGAAAGCNGGTTTGACTGTACTTCTGTACGAAGGAAAACAGGCTGTAGGGGTATTGTAAAAGCTTGTTACCCCCCTTGGAAAGCACAGGATACACTCATGTGCATTTCCACAACACTGGTGCTCCTACGAGCCTTTGGCTCGTCTCTCCTACGCTTTCTCAGCTGAGAACTGGAGTTCACCAAAACAGCCTAAAAGGAAACTGTACACACCACGTCCTTAAACTACTTGTGCCGGGCCTCTTCTTGCGGAGGAAAACTTTTGTTGTAGATCCCGGTCACACTTACACCATACAACAATGACAACACACTCGCGCGGTAGAAACCCCGGAAAAGAACAACAGTCTAGGGCTCACACCAACTTACCAGAGGAGTGGTGGACGACTACAGGCTCCTTGTACGGTTCAAGCAAAAGGGGACTGCTTTTTGAAGAGTACACAGACTTACGCCCAAAAGAAAACTCTACAGACGAGGATCTAAATGCGCCGATGCACTTTGCATCGTAAAAGCATCTTTCCTCTTTGCGAAAACTCAAAAGCAAGACNGCCGATGCACTTTGCATCGTAAAAGCGTCTTTCCTCTTTGCGAAAACTCAAAAGCAAGACTCAAGCGTCCTTGTTCCACGAACTCACAGAACCTCGCACCGCGCAGCCACGAACTGGTACACGAAGGGTTCCTTCACCTCTGCTTGTCCAACGGGTAAGGCTTACACTGCTTGCACGGTTTCATGCGCCATCCTTCGATCTTNTCTGCTTGTCCAACGGGTAAGGCTTACACTGCTTGCACGGTTTCATGCGCCATCCTTCGATCTTCACCAAGCTCTCGAACCGAAGGTTGGAAGGAAGAGACTTTCGCCATTTCCGCACTTGTCCACACTCTGCTGTGTGGTACCCTTTTCCAGCACGTGGATCTCCGATGATGTAGAACTTCATCGTCGCTTTAGCCTCAGCTGNTGGTACCCTTTTCCAGCACGTGGATCTCCGATGATGTAGAACTTCATCGTCGCTTTAGCCTCAGCTGTTGCCTCAGGCTGTTGATCATCACCGCCAGGAAGATCTTCTTCGGGTAGAAGAGAATCAAGTAGAGCTTGATCAGGAACAAACGAGTCGAGGTAGGACTGAATCGCCCCACCTTCATCATCATCACTTCCAGGATTATTATCCTGCACCACAGCCCAAGAAGCCTCGTCTCGTGGGCCTGCAGAGGAAGCTGCACCTGAGTATGGCGAGGCACTCAGTTTGCGGGCAAACCAACTGTGGATATCAGAGCGAAGTGTGTTCTGATTCCTGGGCTGTGACTGCTCCTCAGCTCCCTGTCTGCGTCCCCAGCGTCTCGGAACCATGTAGCAAATCACTCCGACTGTAAGCACCAACATGAAGACCATCACAAAGAAGCGAGGGTCCACANAACCATGTAGCAAATCACTCCGACTGTAAGCACCAACATGAAGACCATCACAAAGAAGCGAGGGTCCACAATCAAGCCGACGATCGCGCTGGAGATGAAATCATCACGAACACTGTCCATGCTCTCAAACTGCTGAGCTGCGGCTGCAACACCCCCCTCGAGCAAAACTGCCAAAGCTCTAAGGACTTGCGCTACCCCTTGGTTGCCNGCTCTCAAACTGCTGAGCTGCGGCTGCAACACCCCCCTCGAGCAAAACTGCCAAAGCTCTAAGGACTTGCGCTACCCCTTGGTTGCCAGCTGTTGTAGAAGCCTGCACTCTGTTCACAATCATGCTGTTGTCTTCCACTTTCATGCCCATGAGCCTCATGAGGTACAACATGCGTTTGCGGGGGTGTGGCTTTGTTTGAAGATCAGGAGGACAATCACGAGTGGGAATCGGCCTTGTTTCAAAAAGCCCTTCATGGAGTGCCTTCTGAGCCCACAAATAACCCAAGCTGATATGACGAGTGCGACCCAATCCTTGACGTTGAAGAATACTCCTTGTAGCCGAGTTATCCACCATGTGATANAAAAGCCCTTCATGGAGTGCCTTCTGAGCCCACAAATAACCCAAGCTGATATGACGAGTGCGACCCAATCCTTGACGTTGAAGAATACTCCTTGTAGCCGAGTTATCCACCATGTGATAAATTTTGATCTCTCCGTTCGGGCCGACGAGAAACTCCAACATACGTTTAATGAATAAGGCTTCCGAAAGACCAAGAAGAGTAGCCATCAGTTCTGACTCTGCCGAACTCAAACTTATCGTCTTCTGAACCTTGGCTCCCGAGTGGCAAAGGTTGCCATCAACGAACACGCAGAAAGCCGAGATTGATCTGCGCTGGGAGAAGGCAGCGCTCCCCCAATCTGCATCCGTAACAACCTCAATGACATGTTTCACACCGAACGGTTCATTCTGGCTTCCAGGGTCGTCTGGGTCGACTCCATCCCACTTCTGCTTCAAGGTTCTTCCTGGCACTGTCTTTTCAAGCACAATAGGGATCACCGGGTGCAACTTGAGGTACTTCACTGCATGCCGCAACACTCCAAAGTCCGAGCTAGTAGGAGAACTACTCCTCGAAGACAAAACCTTCACAACGTACTGCAGGTCGGGCCTCTCTGCACTCATATACATTAAGATGCCCACGCACCGCTTGTATAACCGAAGGTGCTCTGCATCCAAAGGTTCACCTTCACCAGGAGGAGGGACTTTTGGAGGGCACGGGTTTTGTTTCCCATTGGCTTTCTCCAATCCCAAAATCGACTGCAATCTTTCTGCATACTTGCTGTCCTGGGATACCTCAATCGCACCATCAACGCTCTGAAACTTCTTCTTCAGGAAATGCGAGCAACCACCTTCCAAGCTCACGGGCCCATCTACTTTCAACTTCAAACCCTCACTCTTGAGATCTTCCGCAAGTTGTGTGGGAACCCCTTTCAAACCCAAGATCTGCATATCATCCACATGGCTGTTGAGGGCTACGGTCTGCTCCTTGGCGAACAAAGCAGGATTGCCAATGAAGCTCTTAAGGCCGTGCTTCTCCAAGGTACCAAAGAGATGAGTGAACCAGTCTTTGGCCCCAGCTCGCTGGCCGGGCAAATTGTAACACAGCTCAAGATCCCCGATGTGTGTCTGGATGTACGTTGGCCTCCTCTGCTTCACTTGCAAGTAAGCGTCAGTGATGTCCACTGAGAGCAGCTCCAAGGATGCATTCCCTGCAGCCAGGCATGCCAAAAGTTTGTGACTAGCCGACACTGATGCTGGACTATACAAGTCTGTCAAAGAGGGTTCCAGGAATCTGTATTCCTTTGCCACCAGCCGTGCACGACGTAGCCAGCCGTTTCTATACCGCCAATCTAAGACATACTTGCATTGAAGTCGAACTTTACCTTCTTTTTCATGCTCTCCACTCATATGCTTCACCACGTGCATGTCAAGGAGGCGATCGAGCTCCTTGAGTTCCATTTGCTCGTCCAGCTCGAGAAGTGCCTCGGGTTCGAGTTCGGGTGGACCCTGAGCGTACTCTCTACCTTCCCAAGGCATTCCTTCATCTCCGCGCGGTTCGGAGCTTTCAGCTGGCTTGGCTTCGTCTTCTGACTCTTCATGAAAATCTGGTTCCAAGCTCTCTTCAGGATCACAAATAACATCATCTTCTTCATGACCATGGGGCTGATCTTCACTCACAACTCTTCCTAACATTTGCTCCAACCGACCAACATCCATGGCTGTCGTGTCTGCGGGCACCAACTCCTGAGAGCTAGCTGCTTGGCTAAGGCCATCTAGGATACTCTCTCCCGGACTCGCGGCAGGCGCCTCCGAAGAAGCCGAGGTCGGAGGGTCGGAGCCGGCTTCATCACCGGGCCCCGTTGCTGCAACTGCTTCGGCAACTGGCTCAAGAATTGCCGGCACTCTAAGTCGAGGAGCTTTGGGAACACGCATGGTCACAACATCAAGCACAGGATCCCAAGGAACCCCGCGCATGGCAACCAAAGTGTCGGCCTGGTAAACTTGGGCTGCCCTCCTAACCGTTCTTGCGTATCCAATGCCCTTGCTGGTGGACACAATGCTCAAGGAGCCCATGGTTGAACGACCCAAGTACACACACTTCTCCCAAGGAATCCCTTTCGTCTTCGGCTTGGGCAACATTTGGCAAAACACGGTGGAACCAAAAGCTGCAATCTTTGCATCGAACTTTCGGCCATGCACCAACTCGAACGAAGTGACACCATCCGAGTGCACATGGTAACGCGACAGCAGAAAAGCTGAATGTCTGAACGCCCACGGGTATAGCGGGTGACTTGACTTGATCGTCATGTTAGCGTTAGCAGCCACAGTGTGCAGCAAGCAAAGACCGAGACGACGAACCTTGTCTATGTACCGCTCGGCTCTTACACCTTGATGTTCTGAAGAGTCCGGGTTTGCTGCTTCAACCACCGTTGTCAACCCCAATCGTGTCCTAGCCGTGACCACCATCTGAAGCAACTTCTTCATCGAAGGTTCGGTGTCCCCTCGCAGCGCCACTTTGTCATAGCCAAGAATCGAAGCCATCCGCACGATCTCCTCCACTGCAAATTTGTTGTCCTCGGCTGACTTAGAACGAACAGGAACACAGATCACGTACTTCGTAGAGTGGCACACCGCAACAAGCTGAGTGGTCAAGGGGTGCTCTTCACTCTCATTGTCACCAGTCCGATTGAACATCCAATCCAACGAAATGGTGGGAACTTCTTGTTTGGGCTCAACTTCTCTATGGGCATCCTCTCTCGAAAGAGCAGCTTGACAACTCTCACACCAGTCAGCTCGCGGCAAGTGAGTGAGTTCATGAAGCATGACCGTTTGCGCGTCTGGCCGCTGAGGAAGAGGGCCATGATTCACATCAGGGGTGTACTCTGCTATGACCGCATCACTGGCCTGAACAGCGACCTTCAACTTGTTCAAGGCAATCTCTTTCTGCAACCGCTGCCACAGAACACTCTTGGCACCGGTGTGGCCAATGCGCAAGAACTTGCAAGCCCAACGCAAATCGCGCAAACTCGAAGTTTCCCTGATCTCTTTATCCCCAAGCTTCACGACTTCACCTTCAAGCGGAATTTCCTGCATCTCTGGGTCCACCCGCGCGCCTTGTTGTGGAGCTTCAGGCGCCACTGGTTCAGCCTCAGCAGGTTGAGGAGGTTCAGCAGGAGCAGCTTCCGGAAACCTGGGAACAACATCAACTCGTTCCTCAACTATCTTTCCCAGATCTCCCGGCAACACAGGGTGCTTGTGCAAAAACGTCACGATCTTAGCCGGCTCACACCCAATGTCCAACATGGGCTTGGTTTCCCAAAAGTTCCCACACTCGAAAACTTCAAAGAGGCATTCTCCCTTGTGCACCAAAGTAGAGCGATAGGGAAGAACAGTTGGGTCATACAACATGCTGGGATCCACTGTAGAACTCGACCTCGTCTGAACATGTGTGGGAGTATTCCCTGCTGTCACTTGCCAGCCTGTCCGCCGCATTGTCGAAAGAAGACCTTCCGACATCTCCACCACCGTCCTTATACACATCTCTTCAGTCCTCAAGATGCGCATGGTGGCTGCAATCGAATTCCTTGAGAAGTGGATCGGGAACTCTTGGCTCCCCTTGCACATCACCATTGCATCACCTCCTTCACCACTAGACTTTGGGTACCAGCCGCCACGAAACAGCTTACCAGCACAAAGTAGGGGCTGACGAACTTTCGCAAGAACTGCTCGATCTCTGAAAACAATTTGCCTTCCATCGACACCCTCTACCACAAACGACACGTTGGCACGCTGTGACATCTGCGGGATCGGCGCGCCTTGTGCGTCCAAGAGCTGCGTGGTCTGCTGCTCGGGCGTCCCCACGCTACCGAAGAGGTGGGCCGGGAGGACCGTGATGTCAGCACCTGAGTCCAAGATCACTTCGCACGGACCGGCGGGGTCAACAGCAGCACTCACCGCTCGAACTTCACAGTCACCACTGCTTTCACGGAAAAACTCATCTCCACTATCATCTCTGTCCAGTTCAAAACACAACGTGCTCGACGATGGAAGCTCACACTCTGCACTGCAAACTGCTGGGGGTTCTGAGGCAACGTCACAAAGCCGCACTGCACGAATGTACTCATAGGCATCGGCAGGAACATTCGAATAATCCCACCAATCTTGCTCACCCCACAGTTCATGCTCATCCCACGTCTCGGTGCCCTCGTAAAACTCAAACTCCGAAGCAACACTGCATTGCCAAGCCCCCGAAGGAGGCTCGTCGTAGTCATCGGGCAGCTCCTCGATCAGCGGCATGGTGTGCAGCTCCAATCTGTTCACCTTGGCTGGGGTCGAGGTTGTAGGGGTTGTTGTTGTTGAGGTCGTTCGGGTAGTTCCGGAGGAAGCCCTAGTGCTCACAGAAGCAGCATCATCTTCTACTTGATTCACACGTTGATCTCTGCACTCAGCTGCTCGATGGCCCATCCGACCACAAATGAAGCAAGGCCCTTTCACAAAGCCATCTTTCTTTCCCTTCTTGCCTTTGCCCTTGCCTTTGTCCTGCGCTCCCTTTCCGAAGCCACCGAACGAAAACCCTTTGCCAACTCCAGATTTGCCCTTGCCGTTCTGGTAGTACCCCTTGTAGCCCGGAGAACCCTTGAAGCCCTTTCCGAACTTGCCGCCTTTCTCACCTTTTCCCTTTCCTTTCGAATCCTTCCCCTTGCCTTTGTTNTTGCCCTTGCCGTTCTGGTAGTACCCCTTGTAGCCCGGAGAACCCTTGAAGCCCTTTCCGAACTTGCCGCCTTTCTCACCTTTTCCCTTTCCTTTCGAATCCTTCCCCTTGCCTTTGTTCTTGCCTTCGATCCTGTCCACGTCCATCGGAGAAGGACCATGAGGATCTCCGGGGTAGGCATTTTTATCAAGACCGATCGATTTCATCACATATTCAGTGCTCCAAGTGGTAGAGGTGCGCTCGAATTGCAAAAGAATTTGTCGAAGCTTGGAATAAGTTGTGCTGTCATCTACTTGGAGCTGGAGGTACCTTTTCACATCGGTGGGAAGGCCACTGAGAAGAGTCCCGATTTTCAANCGCTCGAATTGCAAAAGAATTTGTCGAAGCTTGGAATAAGTTGTGCTGTCATCTACTTGGAGCTGGAGGTACCTTTTCACATCGGTGGGAAGGCCACTGAGAAGAGTCCCGATTTTCAAATCGTCGGGGTAGGTTTGCGAACTGGCCCGCTCATACTCCGAAACCAGTTTTTCGAAAGTGAGTGCATACTCTAATACCGAACCACCATCTCGCAGCGGCGGGAACTTGGTCAGGGCCTGGGCTAAAGCCAAAGTCCGAGGTCTTGTCGAAGGTTGCAGCTCTTCATGGAGCTGCCGCCAAACACGAAAGCCATCTCCATTCGTCACCGATCTCAAAATCTTCAACGCACGACCCTTCAAGTACGAAGCCAGCACCGAGTACAACCTCAAAGATCGAGCTCTTAAGGCCGGATCATACTGGTCAAAGGAGAGCCACATGGTGGCCCTTTCAGCCTTCTCAAAATCGCTCCGGTACTCGTCATCTTGAACGGCCATGAAGTTCTTNTCATACTGGTCAAAGGAGAGCCACATGGTGGCCCTTTCAGCCTTCTCAAAATCGCTCCGGTACTCGTCATCTTGAACGGCCATGAAGTTCTTGAAGCTGAAAGACCAATCAGGCCAAAGTGAAACCTCTTCATCTAGGCTTTTAGCAGAAAAGGTCTCAGGGCTCTTGATCCACTTGCTTTCTTTCCACTGGCCTCCGCTATGCGAAGCGCTNGAAACCTCTTCATCTAGGCTTTTAGCAGAAAAGGTCTCAGGGCTCTTGATCCACTTGCTTTCTTTCCACTGGCCTCCGCTATGCGAAGCGCTGCTTGAAGCTGAAGCAAGCTGTGTCACAGCCTCAGCCAACTTTCCCAAGACCAACTCTGGAGTCAAGCTTGGCGCCGTAGGCGCCCCTGCGTGCGCAGAAGCCGCCGCTGAAGCAGCTCCTGGGCTCTCACCACCACCGTGATCACCAGCAGCCTGCGGAGGCTGCCCTGTCTCCGCACCAGGAGTAGCCATTCTTCACGAAAGGCCCAAGGCTCTAACTCTTCCCTCAAACAGGTAGACCACGTACAAGTACTGGCCGCCACCACGAAGCGCTAGCACACTCGAACACGCGACACGCGACCGAAGTCCCCTGGACTATGCTGGCACAAGCCAGGGCTCAGAGCCGACGAGGGCACGAAGGCACACGTCAACCCACTACGAGCTTGCACCTTCGCAAGCTCCGCTACCACAACAGAGCTACGCAACTTTTCACCAACACACTTTGAGCCTTCAGTCGCACGCGGTTTGACTGTACTTCTGTACGAAGGAAAACAGGCTGTAGGGGTATTGTAAAAGCTTGTTANTACCACAACAGAGCTACGCAACTTTTCACCAACACACTTTGAGCCTTCAGTCGCACGCGGTTTGACTGTACTTCTGTACGAAGGAAAACAGGCTGTAGGGGTATTGTAAAAGCTTGTTAAAAAGGCTTTAAAGGTCGACAACCTGGTATTTGGCCGAATTTCGTCACTCAAAATTGGTCGCGCGACAGGAATCAGGAAGAACTGCTTTCATTTTTTGAACCAACCGCCAACCGCCAAGCAGCTGCATACACAAACGTGCCGGTCACCTTGGCACGGGACTCCGTGAGCTTTGCGGAATCCAGGTTGATCGGCTTGGCCATCTTTTGGAACCTAAGATCAAGACTCAGGCACAAGGCACAAAGAATGATTGCACCTGCTGATAGGTGGCACTCGCTTGAATCGGCCTGCCGGTATTTCAGGCCTTCCATCACCAACCGGTCCGTGCCGCCGATGAGCAATGTTGGGAACCTCGGCAATCCAATCAACGGCCCACTAATGAAATGATATCTTCATGCGAGAGGCACATCCACTGACCCGAAGCAATCCATGCCGAAGGCAACTCTTCCAGCCTAGATCCAGGCGTGGTCTGGAACAAGTGTCCATAACCATACGGGACATGGATCACACATCGGGCTCGGATCATCATCGAAAGGTGGGCCATGTCCAAAACAAAATCCTGAGATTCAACCAGTTGCAACGGCACCGTGGACCATTCCCACTACAAAGCCCTTCCAAATCCCAGAAGAGTCTCGACCACTTCGCCCATCTGCTCGTCATTTTTGGCCGCACCGGCTTTCAAAGGCCTCGGAGCTTCAATCAGTATTTGAATTGATCTATCAGGACTCCGGACATCAAGTTGCATGGAAGCACGGGAAGATGTAGAGAACGCCACCGGGGTAAAGTCGGCTGCACATCTGCAAACCGCAAAGAAACTGCGTGCACCCAGTAGTGCTCATATCATTGACTTAATGGCAAACTGCAGGCCAGAGGCACAAATCCTGCCGTTCCAGGATGTTGGTTCCAGGCAGATACGCCGACGACACGAGGCCATCCTGAGATGAAGAGATCGCTTGAAGGATTCTTGCAATAAACTTGTGTGAACGACGCCTTGCACTAATGCGACCCAAGCACTCTAACCAAGCCGTCGTGCAAGCAAGGGGACCCAACCACCGGCGCATTCAAGAACCGCTCACGGCGGAAAGTCACCGACTCCTTGTGGCACTCCAAGTCGAAAACCCCCCACTCGCACACCCGGTCAACGCGGTCGCGAAGCTCATGGCTGAGATACTGCAAGACGATCTTCCTGTTAAATTGGCTTGACCTCTGACTCCGGCCACTGTCTGAATCCCATGATGACGGATGGCTCTCCGACTGCTGTTCATGTTTTGCCTTAAGCCTATAGCATCGCACATCGTACAAGCATAACAACAACGAGCGAGCACGCACTTATCTTTAAAGCGCGCTCTTTGAGCGCGCTTTAGCATTGCAGAGGAGATGGTCTTCTTTCGCTTGCAAGAGAGCAAGGAGGTCTCTTCTTGCCGACTGAGGGGTAAACGGAGCTCTCTGCTTTCTTGATGGTTTGCCGAGGCCTGTCTGTTTTTAGTTTTGGAGCTCTCTTCTTTAGAGGAGGCTCTCTTCTTCTTGTTGTAGGCTGGGGGAGCTCTGTCCTCTCGTGCTAGGAGTGGGAGCCCTTCATTCTTCTTCAGATAAAATGAAGGGTTTACCAAGAGGTCAAGGAAGTCTCTTCTAGAAAAATCTTCTTTCTCGTGAAGTTGGAGGGGCCTGTCTGCTAGTTTGAGATGGGGCCCTCTTCTTTCTCATTACATTGGTGGAAGCTCTTTTCTGGTCCAGGATGAGGTAGAGAACTTGTAAATACGTTGTTGTGGAAGACTTGGGGAGCTCTGTCCATATTTACTAGGACCAGGAGCGAGCTGTCTTCAGTCTTCTTAAGATTAAGATGAAGACTTACCAAGAGGTCAAGGGCTTCTCCTCTCCTTTTGAAGGCCGCGGGGTGGACCTTCTCTTGTCAAGTGTTGAAGTTGGAGCGGAGGAGGGGATAGGAGCTCTCGCCCCTGACCAAGAGAGAAAAGAGTTTCCTTCTTGTCAACAGAGAGGTAAACAAAGCTTTCTTCCTTCTCGAGAAATTAGAGCCTCTCTTCTGAGTTGTTGGGGTAGAGGACCTGCCAGGGGATCTCTTCTTTTATCACGAAGTAAAGGAGGTCAAATTGGAGGGAGCTTTTTTCTTGTTTTCGATGGTAAGGTAGAGAATCTATACATTTTTGAAAGCGGGGGGGAGCGGGGCTCTGTCCTCTCTTGCTGGGAGCGACGACTGAGAGGCCACTTACCAAGGGGTAATGGAGCTCTCTTCTCTTACCACGAATAACTTGGGGGGATCTCTCGTCCCGAGTGAGGCTTCTCCTGGATTGGAGCGTGTTGTGGAAGAAGTTGAAGGGAATGTTGAACTTGAAGACATGGTGCCTGGTCAGAGTGAAAGTGTCACTGAGCAGGATCTATTGCTTCAAGATGGCAATGATAGAGCTCCTGCTGAAATGGATCATGAAGCACCTGAAGCGACTGGAGAATCGCCAAGAAAGAGTGCAAGGATTGATCCAGATGCACCTGCTACTGAGCCTNGAAGCACCTGAAGCGACTGGAGAATCGCCAAGAAAGAGTGCAAGGATTGATCCAGATGCACCTGCTACTGAGCCTTCAACGAAGCAAATGAGAATCTCTGCTGTGCATCACATGATTGCCGGAGTGATTCCTGCCTGTAAGTGGCTTGCATCGATTGTTGGAGTTGATGAAGTTGTTGGTAAGGACGGAACGACGATTGATGTAGAAGTGAATGCCGAGGAAGGCGAACTCGACCAAGAAATGCGACTCTCAGAACCTCCAAGAGGAATGATGAAAGAAATGGATTCTATGAAGAATTTCGAGGTTTATGATGAAGTGAAGGTTGACGACTGCAGTCAAGAGCAGATTGATGGTGCTCCTGACTGTCGCTGGGTTAAGGTTTGGAGGAGTGAGGATGAATTGAGGCGTCGAGTGGTTGTAAGAGGTTGTTTCCAGAATGTTGAGAAGAGTGAAGAAGACAGCCTGCTTGCATCTACGCCTTCACTGGTCACAATGCGATTGCTCCTCTGCATGGCATTGGCAGGAAACTGGGGCATCACGATGGGTGATGTGAGCACTGCTTTCTTGCATGCCTTGATGAATGAAGAAGTGTTCGTTTGGCCACCAAAGGAATTTTATCCGGAAGGGAAATGCCTTTGGCGANTTGCATGCCTTGATGAATGAAGAAGTGTTCGTTTGGCCACCAAAGGAATTTTATCCGGAAGGGAAATGCCTTTGGCGATTGAAGAAGGCAATGTATGGTCTTCGACAAGCGCCGAAACTTTGGCAAGAACACTTTGCTGAGGTAATGACGACGAAACTGGGATTTCGGAGATGCAAGAGTGACCCTAACCTCTACTGTCATGAAATCTAGTCGATTGTATGTGCTTGCATATGTGGATGATCTGCTGGTCGTAGGGACTGACGAAATGAGGAAGTCGTTCATGTCTCAATTGTCGGAGGAAGTGTTGCTGAAAGAGACTGGCCAACTTATGCCAGGGAGTGAGCACACTTTCCTAGGACGACGACTGCGACACAATGGTGACTCGATTGATGTCTGCATGTCACAGAAGTACATTGATACGATTCTTGATCTGTATGGAATGAAAGATGCCAAACCTGTGGCAACGACTGGGACGGCGACCATCAACAGGACTGTCCCGGACACGCCACTGAGTCCTGAAGAGCACAAAGTGTACAGGACTGCTGTTGGCAAATTGCTGTGGTTAGCACTGGTTCGAGGTGATATTGCATATGCGACGAAGGAGCTGAGTCGGGATGTGACTGCCCCGACAATGCAGAGTGTCGCTAAATGCAAACATCTTCTGCGGTATTTGATTGGCACGAGAATGTGTGTGCCAAGACTGCGACCGTCGTATCAACTGGCCAATGGCAATTGCGCCGTGGACATCAATGTCTATGTGGATTCTGACTGGGCTGGATGCTCTAAGACACGGAAGAGCACCAGCGGTTCCACTGTGAATGCCCTTGGATGCAATGTGGTCAGCACTGCCAGAACACAGGGAACACTGGCTGTATCCTCCGGTGAAGCGGAGTTGTATGCGATTGGTCAAGGAGTGTCTGAAGCACTGTTTGTCCGATCAAGGTTGCTGGAATGAAAGCTGGCGAAGAAGGTGAGTGTGATTGCGCACACAGATAGCACTGCGGGTAAATCAATGGCGACCCGTTTTGGCACTGGCAAGAAGACAAAACATGTGGAACTGCAGTTCCTATATGTTCAGAATCTGGTGCAAATGGGCCTGCTGAGGATGGCCAAGATTGAAGGCGCGCGGAATCCCGCAGACCTAATGACCAAATATGTTGCGGCTGATGTGTTGCAGCGACTGAAGGCACATATTGGTGTTGTGTCTAACTGGTTTAAAGGTCTTGCCACTGATGCTCATGATGCTGATGATCATGTTGCTCCTGTGGTGAATGCTCAATGGCCTCCTCCTCCCCAACCACCACCCGACTGCCCTGCGCACCCCTTCCCTACCCGCCCTCGTGCGCGTCCCGAATGTACCCACTGCGCACACTGCTTCTCTGGACGCCGTTGGACTGAAGTCCACGCNGCTGTTCTGTCTAGTGTAAAGGGAATGCAGCAGCTTCTTGTCATGACTGCATGTGCAATGTTCACTTGTCTTGTCATGGCGGCATGTGCAATGTTTCAATGTTGCCCGAAAACCCCAAACCAAAGAAAGAGAGAGTTGAGAGAATGAGAGAATGTTTTTTCCGAATGTTTTCTGTCCCGAAGGGACTGTGCCGAAATTCCCGATTTGCCGAAATGTGGCCCAGTGACTGCAAGTGAGTTGCATGTACAGAGTGCAATTCAAGGGACTGCTTTAAGCCTTGTGTTGCGACTGAGGTCAATGTGTTTCCCCTTGAAATGTTTTCTGCTGAATGTTCCTTAGTGACATCGACTGCCTGTAGTGTAGACTGCTTCGTTCGCNCTTGTGTTGCGACTGAGGTCAATGTGTTTCCCCTTGAAATGTTTTCTGCTGAATGTTCCTTAGTGACATCGACTGCCTGTAGTGTAGACTGCTTCGTTCGCCCGCTCGACTGTAGTTGCAATGGCCCCTAAGCCTTCCGCTCCGACTGCAGCCCCGAAGAGTGGAGCCTTTGAGAGAGTGAGATTGGAGCCACTGCCGGAGCACATGTACGAGGAGATCACTGCCGAGCAACTGGTGATTGATGTTGCTGCCTTGAGTGACCTCACTGAGGATGAGGTCCGGCAGACTNGAGATTGGAGCCACTGCCGGAGCACATGTACGAGGAGATCACTGCCGAGCAACTGGTGATTGATGTTGCTGCCTTGAGTGACCTCACTGAGGATGAGGTCCGGCAGACTGGAGTGCAGAACAACCTGGTTGCACTGCACCTCTGTGGGAATCCCGGAGCATCGCCAGGATTTGCTTCGACTGGCACAGGGACTGACCGTGATCCGTCCGACTGCGGACCCACCAATGGCGACTGCACCTCCGACTGGACCTGCAGCGATTGATGCCGCTCTTGGCATCACTGCTGGCAATGGCAGCACCCAGGATGCAGCTGAGAATGGCAATGCACAGCCCGCATCTGCCACTGCACCAACACTGGGAGTGTTGCCTGGGCCTGTCGCATCGACTGCTCCGAATGCAACTGTGCCGAATGAACCGGTACCTGCTGCTCCCGTGCCGAGTGAGCAGAATGG
>BGNK01006740.1:0-16530 GCA_003297005.1 Symbiodinium sp. clade A Y106 | reverse complement strand
CAGCAGCAGCTGGACTGCAGATAATCCTTCTTTCGGTTTGGGGGGTCAGTCGGAGGTAGAAGAAGATGATGGCGGTTGACCGGATGAGCTTTATTAGCGATTATCCTTGTTGTTCGCGTCCTGGCTTGCGCCGTCCAACGCTTTAGGGCGAATCGCGAAGGTTCTTGGATACATGCTTCTGCCTTGAATCGAAAGCCCAGACAAAACGCAGCTCCAGTCAGCCCCAGACTCGACCCTGAATGCGAAACCCGAAACCTTCACCAACATGCTGCACCTCCAATTCTCAGTGTTAGGATGAACGGCTTATCGCTTCGAGTCCTTGTATCCTTAGTCGCACAGAAACCCCCAACCNGCCTTAAGCCCTAAACTTTTCGACACCAGAGCCTGAAGCTTAAAACCTACACCCTACACCTAAAGCCTAAGTGCTATGCCCTGAACGTGTTCTTTTGCCGAGAACCCAGTTTCACAACACCCAGCCCTTTCAGCTGTTTCCTGCTGGCACACCCTAGCTTTTTGTCTAAAGTCCCCTGAACCTCTCTCTAGCTCCCCGAACCCTAAACTCCCTCCAAGCTCAACCACAGACAAGCCTAAACTCACAAAANCAGCTGTTTCCTGCTGGCACACCCTAGCTTTTTGTCTAAAGTCCCCTGAACCTCTCTCTAGCTCCCCGAACCCTAAACTCCCTCCAAGCTCAACCACAGACAAGCCTAAACTCACAAAAAACCTGCAAAGTCCGAAAGACGACTCTGCAGAGATCCTCATTAAAGCTGTCAGTCTCCCTTGGAGGTTCGGCGTATCTGGGCAGTGGCCAAAGAGCCCTGCCTCAACTGCAGAGGAANAAACCTGCAAAGTCCGAAAGACGACTCCGCAGAGATCCTCATTAAAGCTGTCAGTCTCCCTTGGAGGTTCGGCGTATCTGGGCAGTGGCCAAAGAGCCCTGCCTCAACTGCAGAGGAAGCCGACATGGAAAGTCAGGCTCGGGATCGGCTGTGTTTAGGGTTTAGGGTAGGTTTAGAGTTTAGGGTTTGGTTCCAGGATCGCTAGACCCTAACCAAAAAAAACCCCGAACCCTCAGCCAAAGGCCAGGGTGTTGAGGCCGGGTTTCGGAGTCCGTAGTTTTTAGTGGATGGTTTGGGGTCGATGATGCAGGGGCTTAGGGTTCAGGGTTGATTGTTTAGGCTTGGGTGGCTTTGTAAAAGACTGTGGCAGCCAGCCAGACACATACCGCGAAANTTAGGGTTCAGGGTTGATTGTTTAGGCTTGGGTGGCTTTGTAAAACACTGTGGCAGCCAGCCAGACACATACCGCGAAACAAGCGCTAACCCTGAACCCGAAACGCTGAACCCTGAACCCTAAACTCTCAACCCTAAACCTTGAATCCTAAAACCTGAACCCTAAACCCTGAACCCTAAACGCTAAACCCTGAACCGTAAACTGTAAACTGTACACCCTTGAAACCTCCTTACTACTGTATAAGTTATGTATAAGCCCTGNCCTAAACCCTGAACCCTAAACGCTAAACCCTGAACCGTAAACTGTAAACTGTACACCCTTGAAACCTCCTTACTACTGTATAAGTTATGTATAAGCCCTGTCAGCCTGTGCGTCTCCCTTCCAACAACAGCCCTAGAGCCTTCCTTCAGGAAGGAGGGGCCTGGATGGTTCGAAATATTACTCCCTATAGAGTTAATGTTTAGGGTTTAGGGGTTTTAGGGCTTTTGGGTTGCAGGGTTTTCGGGTTGAAGGCTTTAGGGTCTTAGGGTGGGCGGCCTGCATACTTCGCGGCATCACTCCCTAGGGTTCCCACGGTAGACTACAGAGAGAAGCCTTCTAAGCCTTGTTCTGAACATCAAGGTCCCGATATTACGCCGAGCCCTGGATCCGAACCGGACCTCCGAAGTGGTGATGTCCTCTCGAGGTCTGTGGTACTGCCGTTATCTTGAACATCTACCACGTGACACAGTCAACGGGTGTTGCTTGGAGTCCGTTTCAGACGTTGCTCTGGTCTATGGTGCTTCTGATTAAAAATTGCATGGGAGAAGGCATGCAGAAGAGTTTTCGAGGTCGGTAAGCTTACTGCCCAGTTGTGAGGGAGTTGTGCACGTTGCCGGTGACGGACTCGGCACCACACTGAATCTCCCAGGTGCAATGGCTCAACACGTTGTTCGCCTACGAGCATGCCCCCGTGACCAGGCCGCATGTGGACGGCGGGCCTGAGTATGCGCCAAATTGGTTCCAAGCCAGCCGTCCTTGNATCTCCCAGGTGCAATGGCTCAACACGTTGTTCGCCTACGAGCATGCCCCCGTGACCAGGCCGCATGTGGACGGCGGGCCTGAGTATGCGCCAAATTGGTTCCAAGCCAGCCGTCCTTGTTTGAATCCGAGGTGAAGCTCGGGGGCCTCTTCCACGTCGGCGTGCAAGTAGGGGACGAAGAGTGCCTGAGCTGCTGAATTATATTGAGTCGAGGTTCTAGCTGGATGATGGAGGTGGTGTATAGAGTACGTCTAGACCATGAAGCCGGAGGCATCACGAAGACTTGTGCCGAAGGTATCACCGAAACGATCATAGCATTGGATTTCAGTGCCGACCCAATAACTTTCAGTGCCTCCGGCGTCCACGATTACGAGCAGCATTTGCAGGCATAAAACCGCCGAGATCTTCGGACTGTCGGCTTTGTCAGGGGTTTGTTGGCTCGTGTCGTGAATCTGGAAAGGTGGGCTTTCGGAGNCGGCGTCCACGATTACGAGCAGCATTTGCAGGCATAAAACCGCCGAGATCTTCGGACTGTCGGCTTTGTCAGGGGTTTGTTGGCTCGTGTCGTGAATCTGGAAAGGTGGGCTTTCGGAGCCACTCTGGCTGGAAGCGGCGTTTGCCGCCACAAGCCGCGCGGTGCGGAGCAGCACCACTTCCGCGAGAGCCTCCCTATGTGCCTCGGCAGTGAGAAATGGGGTTCCAGCTCTTCCAAGTAAGCAAACGTGGAGTCAGAGCCCCGAGGCGAGGACTAAGCCTAAGCACACGAACTTTTGCAGTGCAGTCTATGGCATCTACGCCTCAACCGTTTATCTGGTCCCGCATGAAACACAACAAAGAAGCCCGCTTGTTGCAAAAGAGGATGCCCGATCGAACTAGCGTTTACGTTCTTTTTGTCGTGCCAGATCATCCGAAGTTTATGTTCTTCTCCGCAAACCCTTTACTTCAGCAATTGCTTTGCAGTTTGTTCGTGGTCAGTGTCAGCCGATGTGAAATTCTGAAACTGCAGCCGAGATACCCTAAACCCTAAACGGTTTGGGGCTCGAGTGNTCGGGATCTCGTTGTGGATGAAGGGTGGACTTACGGCTGTGGCTTGCTTCCAAGAGCAGCTCATACCTTGCCAGCTTCCAGGTTTTTTCAAGCACTGACTGCTCCGTTGAAGTGAGGAAGATGCCAGTGTTGGTTGACACAAACGGAGAAAGGCTGTTAAAGCTCGCTCGTGCAGTAATTCCCTGATCCTTCTGGAGGGGCTCAACGACGCTTTCCAAGCGAGAGCTGGATGTCCTGTACAGAACCCTCGACGCTTTGCNAAACGGAGAAAGGCTGTTAAAGCTCGCTCGTGCAGTAATTCCCTGATCCTTCTGGAGGGGCTCAACGACGCTTTCCAAGCGAGAGCTGGATGTCCTGTACAGAACCCTCGACGCTTTGCTGCAACAAGAAAGTTCCGATGCTTATGACAGCCCTTTGTCCTTCGGTATCCGACCGTTCCCAGTTCCTAGTTCCGCACAGATATGCATGTGGGAGGAGCTTCAGCATGTGTTGTTGGGGCTGGAAAAAGCACGGTTGCAACGACATGTGAAAGCGACAGGAAGGCACTTGGTCTGGCNCCCAGTTCCTAGTTCCGCACAGATATGCATGTGGGAGGAGCTTCAGCATGTGTTGTTGGGGCTGGAAAAAGCACGGTTGCAACGACATGTGAAAGCGACAGGAAGGCACTTGGTCTGGCATGGATTACAGTCTGCTGCAGAACAACTGCATAGACTTTGCAATCAAGGCTGGCACGCCGATTGTTTTCCCTTTCGTGCTGTTGTCCGGGGGATGCCATCGACAATCTAGTCAGTAGTCANCTAGTCAGTAGTCAATAGTCCTGATGCGGAGATTTGCTGATCGAGATTCTGTGCCTGACGTCTTGCTGTATCACAAGTCACAATACATGTCGTCCAGCCTCACCGCAGCGTCGGCACCCCCAATCACAGACGCTGGTAGGTCTGCAGACTTTTGAAAGTTGCAGACGTTCCAGCATGGGTTAACCGCCCCTTGGCAGCAAGCTCCCTCTCAGGGTTACGGGTTTAGTCTGTGTTGAATTNCAATCACAGACGCTGGTAGGTCTGCAGACTTTTGAAAGTTGCAGACGTTCCAGCATGGGTTAACCGCCCCTTGGCAGCAAGCTCCCTCTCAGGGTTACGGGTTTAGTCTGTGTTGAATTTGCAAAGGTTCAGGTTCGAAGTGCTCAGCGGATTGCCAGCGGGTTTCGAGTGGGGTTTGAGCGGGTGTTGAGAGGCCTTGACCGAGTCTTGCATGTTTGATGTGGTGCTTTTTCAACCCTTNCAAAGGTTCAGGTTCGAAGTGCTCAGCGGATTGCCAGCGGGTTTCGAGTGGGGTTTGAGCGGGTGTTGAGAGGCCTTGACCGAGTCTTGCATGTTTGATGTGGTGCTTTTTCAACCCTTCCGAAGTTTTTCCAGGTACTTTCCTAACTGATTCTAACTCTTCAAAAGACTGTTTAACATGTTTGCATTTCTTTGCGATTCTTAAGCACTTCTAAGCCGCTTTCAACACCGTTGCTTGGATTTGCGGGCTCCTGAGCCCTTAATCACGTCTCAACCNCGATTCTTAAGCACTTCTAAGCCGCTTTCAACACCGTTGCTTGGATTTGCGGGCTCCTGAGCCCTTAATCACGTCTCAACCAGTCAAACCTCCGTTAAACCTTGTTTAACCCCGTCCGCGATTGAGCCCGCTTTAAGGCCCCTTTGAAACCACACTTCCTTTCACTTGAACTTTCTTAACCAGGCTTTCAGCTCCAATTCATCTCCGTTTAAAGAAACATTTAAGCCAACTTTAAGCAACATTGAAATTCATTTGTTTTCTTATCTGACACGCCATGCCATTGAAACCTTCCACAAAAACCCGTCAGCTTTTCGAGCTTTGTGNATTTAAGCCAACTTTAAGCAACATTGAAATTCATTTGTTTTCTTATCTGACACGCCATGCCATTGAAACCTTCCACAAAAACCCGTCAGCTTTTCGAGCTTTGTGAGTAACGGTACAAATACATAGAAGTTTCGGTTCTAAAGCTAGTTCCCCACTTCAAAGGCTTTCAACCGGCTCACGTCCCAAAACTGCCAACAAACGAAGCTTCGTGTCGCGAAGCGAAGCTTCGCTTTCCAAAATGTTTTATTAAACGGAGCGGAAAGCAAGCTTCGTTCCCTGACGATACCAGACGGACGGGGGTACGATCTGCTAGCGGCCTGTTTTCGGTTGTGAAACAGATGGTGCTGGTACCAAGCCCCCACTCANTGCTTGGGGTCATTTAAGGGTTCAGCTTCTTCCTGCGCAGAGCGACACTGCGGGTCTCTCTGCCTCCGTCTTCCTTTCGGTTTTGGGGTCGGCGGCATTGGCGGCAGCCATTAAATAATCTGCATGTGCAGTGCTACACTGCTACACAACCAAGCAGAACAGCAGCTAGCAGCTATCTGTGCACTATGCGGGCTGGCGGTAATCCTCTACACAAAGCTGCACAAACAAGTCTTGTCAGCTGCAATGCCACCCCAAGAGATCTCCAAAGCAACTGCCTGTTCCGGGGCTGCCAGCACTCGAAGTGTTCGATCCAGTATCGTCGGAGCTGCTCGAGCCAGTTCCGCTGTCGCTGCCAGAAGCGCCCGTCCCACTGCCGCTGCCGTCGTCTGCGTCTGTATTCATGTCTGAACTTCCCGTACCGGTACCGCTGCCACCGCCGGAATCTGGTCCGCTGTCTGTTCCGGAGCTGCCAGTGCTTGTGCTGCTGCTGCTGCTGCTGCTGCCGGTGCCGGTGCCTTCTCCTGTAGCTGTGCCTGAACTTTCGGTACCCGTCTCGCTGCCACCGCTGGAATCTGTCCCGCTGTCTGTTCCGGAGGTGCTGCCGCTACTGGTGCCGGTGTCTGTGTTCGTGCCTGTGCCCGTTCCGCTGTCGCTGCTGCCGGTGCCACTGGAAGTCGAGGTGCCGCTGCCAGACCCGCTCGTGGCGGTGCTAGTGGTAATTGTTGATGTAATCGTGAAAGTGGTCGTTGTGCCTGTTCCAGTGTCGGTGTTGGCATCAGTTCCACTCCCACTGCCAGTGCCTGTTCCCGTCCCGGTTCCAGTGCCGGCACCCGTGTCGGTACCAGTGCCAGTGCCTGTATCGGTGCCGGTTCCAGATCCAGGTCCGCTTTCTGTTGCTTGGCCATCACCTGTCAAACATGTTCACGGCATCACCGATCTTCCATGCAACTACATCGCCTGCGAGTCGACGAAAGTGCTCCTGCTGCGTCCAACGTGAAGTTAGATGCAAGTGGCAAACTAAACACTTCACTTTCTAACACCCTGCTTGCGAAGGCAAGATTCCAGCAGAAAGGGCCTCATGATGTGCTGCTACGCGGCAAAGAGCATGTTAGCAGAGCACACCACACATTTGCCACTTACATTTCCCGACGCTGTGCAAACTTTTCAAAGTGCTTTGGTTACCGCCGCCTTGCCAATGGAATTTGCTGAGAGATATGCCCCCGCAGGCGCCAAAAGGTAGGGGAAGGGGAGGGCGGCTAGTCAGCTAGTCCGCTGGTAACGTCCGTTGCTGCCAGAGCGGCGGGACTTGCAACACGTCGCTGTCCCTGGTCGTGGCTTTAGTGCTGCCAAGGCATACGTGCACGGAAGGGGTTTTTGATATCCACGCCGCATCGGCACCTTTGGCCTCTGCTACTTTGCACTTCGGAGTCCGCCTGCAGCTGCTATTGCTGTCACTGGTACCGCCAGGAATACCATCGAGTGTAGTAACTGCCACATCCGTTCTAGTCAAAACCAACGGAATTTCCGCCATGCTTGTCCGGGCCCCGCCGTTTCCCTGGAAGGCATCCCCTGGACCTGTGCAATGCGACCAAAAATTCACCGCCATGTCAACACGAGCCTGAGGCCTCAAAGGCCTCAACATGCCTATCCTCAGCTACGCACAGAAACCGGTGTGCAAGGCATCTCTCCTTGGCGCTTGCAGTCAAACCTCAGTCTTGCATAGTTCTGTCCGCGGACGGTCGCCATGACCACAGTCACTACATGCTGTCATCTGCAGCCGTGCTGCCGCTCAATTCCGCCGTGCTGAGAAACGAATCACCATCCGCATCTAGCAGCTGATGGAGCGAGCCTGGAAAAAGTCTCAAGAAAATCCGTCGCATGCTGACACGAAACAACATCAGCACGAGATAGCACGAGTTTGCTAAAGCTTGAGGCATCGGCTTACCAGGGCCACATCTGCACTGTCAGGGTCTGAAAAATATGCTCCGCCATCGCGAGGTGCATCCTGGGCGGAGTATCAAGCGAGGTCATCAGCAATTGGCAGACAGGGAGCGAGAATGAAAAAAGCACTTCGATAGCTTATGTGCCATGCCAAGCACTCGTTTAAAGGCATGGATCCGTTTCGGAGGGAAGTCAGAAAATTGCAAATCTCGCGCGGTAGAGAAACGTGCGCAAGAGAGGGAAGGGGAGAGATACATAGAAACACAAGTCGGTAGCCGGTAGGTAGATAGATAGATACTGAGATAGACAGATAGACAGACGGATGCCAGATCGACAGACAGTTGCCAGGGATAGACACAGACACAGGTACAAATCAGGATACAGACATAAGATAGATAGAACATACCAGTACCAGATTTCAGATATTATATGTCAGTTGTCAGATGTCGGGTCTTGGAGCTTTGGAGAACGAGAGGGAGCTGGAGTGAGAGCGAGAGTGCGAGCACGAGCTCGCAGTGTGCAGGGATTGCAGGCGCTGTCCCGCGCCCGCTGTGGCAAAAAATACGGGTGACGAAGGCGGGGCCACCGCAACGCCGCTTTCACACGACTCTGTTGCTCTGCTCGAATGAGAACGGGGGGACGGAGGAGCAGGAACAGCAGCTCCGCATCACCCAACGCCTCTGGTGCTTGCAATCTCCGATCTTGTTGAACCTGATCGCAGGACTGAAGAGAGGTCTCGGCTGCGAAGGTGAAGGTTCTGTGCATGCTCCTCCGGCATCGCGGTGTCGATGATCAAGAGGTTCTCAATCAATATGGAGCACGGCTTCGAGGGATTCCTGGACGTGTCGAAGGCAGAACCAGTAACAGTTACTAACCGCCCCTGCCTGGCTGGCGGGCTGGCTCACTGACTGACCGACTCGCTGACTGACTGACTGGCTGACTTGCATGGCTGGCTATCGAGAAATCTTTCAGAATCTTTCCCTTTTATGTGCGACCCGAACAAGACCACACAGCCTTTCCTGTTGCGATCCAGGAAGGCACCCTCAGGCAGATCGAGCACTGCCTGCGAGCTTCACTCGGGCACAAGCGAATCAAGGACGTGCCTGAGAAGTGGCTATGAAAGTTGGAAGGGATACGGGAGGCACAGACTCCCTGCAAATCAATCAGTTTGCATTGCTGCATCTCCTTACCCTGCAAATTCCGTAGCAGTCCCTGCTGTGCTGGAGCGGTACTCACCGGACGCAATACAAAACTCTGTCACACACACACACACACACAGACAACTCTGTCAAAGCGCACATCTTACCTCCTTGGGACCCACTTGCCTGATCTCTGCTCAACACACTGGTTTCAAGTGAGAAAGAGGGACGCCCGCAGTGCGCGCAACATCTATCATCCGAATGAAGAACCCTCCTTCAGGGCCCATCTGGCCTGGCATCCCGTAAAACTTTCTGGGACACATCCTTCGTGGATGCCAACGGCAGATTTATGAGTCAAAAGAAGCCTTCGACTGAGGGCTCCGCCAGCTTCCAAGAGCTGGTCACGGATGTGTATGATTGCGGACTTCCTTCTGCCCTGCAAGGAAACCGAGCTCAACCAGCTATGCTGCGCAGCAGCAACAACAACAACAACGGACTGGACGGGAGGCATGCTGAGCGGAGCTGCTTCCACGAAAACCTTGCCCCGCTTCATCAGATCTACCTGCGAGGCCGAATTCTCCGGCGCCCAGACTTGCCAGCAAGAGAGAGAGAGAGAGAGTTGTTCGAACAAGGTCACGCCATACCTGCATCAGCCTCATATCATGGGTCCGCAGCCTGCCATCAAGCATGCGCCCAGCACAAGCTTGTTGAGATGACATGATGCCTGTCTTGTGGCATCACTCGTAAAGAAGCCATCATCGAGGATAGCTTGGCCTCGAAGTGGCCAGACTGGAAGCAGCACTTAGACTGAGAATGAGGATGCTGCCTTGACGACCCATTCAGTGAATACCAGGCGAACTTCACTTCCGTCCATCCTTCGCTTTGCCAGTGAGGACAGCTCTCTTCCCGCGCACTGCCTTGGACTCACAACAGAGGATGCTGCACTTCTGCACCCACCACATCCGGGGGGACCTTCGACGGAGTGCTGAATCAAAACTGCTGCCCGACTCGAAACTTCGCCTCGTCTGCGGAAGCCATACGACCAAGCGCCTCAGCAGCACTGCCTGAGGCGCAGGACAAGCTGCGTAAAACTCGTGCAGAGCAGACAACAGCGCCTGGACGCTGTGCGTGATAGGAGCTAAAGATACGCAGATCTTCTGTCGACCCTTTCTCCTAGGCAGGCCATGCTTCGCTCTGACAGAGATGCGCCTGAGCCCAAGGTCCTCCAGATCAAGGCTGTCTTGAGCTGGCGACCGCCAAATGAGTCCTCCAGAGAATTTCGCCGAAACGGATGCCGTGCATGCTGTGCTAGGCAAGCGTTGGCTAAGCTCAGCACCACTACCGTAGTCTAGCCTTCGGAAACCTGACGCGGCAAGGATCTGCAGAGCAGTTTTCCGCGAAGAGCCGTTCTCACTCCTGAGTGAAACACCTGTGGCATTCTCCGTGCCGCTTCCGTTTTGAATCCCGAAATCCGCCAAGTCCTCGGCAACAGAGCACAGGAAGCAGGCCAGCCTTCTCAGATAAGCCCCCACTAAAGCAACTAAAGCAAAAAAAATGAGCAATGCCAGGGCAGATTCGAAGAATGCAGGATCGCCGAGGTCCAGAGGGTTGGCATCCACTATAGGCGACATTACCACGGTCTGCCCACAGTCAGAACGTAAGAAAGCAACGGACAACAGTGAAATACCTAGACCACAAGCTATGGTATGTCCACCTCAACCACTGTGCCCCGGTCGTGCTTCAATCGCACAGGTGCCGCAAATGTGAGCACCTTACACGAAGAAGCATCCCGGCACAGACCAACACGCTGGACCGCATGTGCCTCCAGCCTCTCCCGCTGCCAAAGATACAGCGATGTCTGTCTAATCTTGGACCTTGCTTGCCCGACAGCAGTCTTGCTCGTTCAAGAGGGTCTAGCATGTGTCTTGCTCCTTGCATAGGTGGCCAACTTGTCCCAAGTTGGCGTAGCGTCATACGGCTTGCAGAAGCGATATTTCCGCGTATCCTGTCGCAGCACAAGGAGCATCAGCCCCGACAACTCCAGCCCATGCCCGACACCTGCGTGGCCACTTGGCAGGTTGGCAAGAAGTTCAGCTGCTGCACGCTCAAGCTGTAGCTGGCCTGAGCCTCATGGCAAGACTCTCGAGACAGCACCATCTCATCAAGCCAGGAGAGACTTCTGAGTTCTGAGGCTTCTGAAGCATCTTCAGATTCCTCCAGGACGATGTTGACCTCGTCAAGGCGCTCTCTTGAAGCCGCAAAAGACACAAATGCACACGCACAGCACGCACACGCGCACAGACCTCGTTGGCCCCGTTGTTCTTCAAAGAAATCGCCACCGTCATATTTTTGCCTTAAACCGGAATGCCAGACACGCTGGGCTGACAGTGTGAATCTGCCTCCTCAGGCTGCAGCATCCAATACAGGTGTCGCTGCTTCTGACCACGTCCTCACTGGCAACCCAGCCTTGAGTCGGCGCGAGCAGATCTCGCTCCTTGACTGCGCGTCCCTTCTCCCTTCTATGCTGCGGCGCAGGCTGTCGCGTTCCACCGATGACTCGGCCACCGCCCAAAATCGAATCGTTTCGACCAGGACACCATTGATGAAAACGTGTGCCTTGTGGCTCATTAGTCGAAGCATTCACAAGCGAAGGCAGCAGTAAATCGACAACTCCGCTTGAGCTCGGCCATTGGCTGGGGTAAAGGAACATGAGGTACCAAAGCGTGAAGGGCACACGGAGCTGACCACACGTCCGGTCTGAAGCACGTACCTCCGAGCCGGCTTTCTGGCTTCCTGGGCGTACTTGGTTGAAAAGTCAGGTCCAAACCCCTTTTCTGCATCCTTCTCGGATCTTATCGAAGTCGGAACAAACCCCGGCACGGCTTTGCTGTCGAACGACCCCTTCTGGTCTCTCAACCCACTTCAGGCTTGGGGAATCTGTTAGCTGCCTGGAATCCAGAGCTTCCCGGCTCGGCCAGATTTCGTGGCTCCGGCCCCACACAAAATTCATACACACACTCCTCGCCCTTTGCACTGCGGCGAAGTGAATCGGGCGGACGTGAGAAGTTGCAAGTCAAGACCACACCTCCATGTCATGTGCCAGCTGGACGTCGGCGCTGATGCATTGACGTCCGGAGTAAAATTGAAGGACAAGGCCTCACATGCGTCGGAAGAGTCCATATACAACTTCCTCGCTATACGGCCATATACGGCCTATAGGGCATCGAAAACTAAGCCGGGCACCCTGAGCCCCACGTCATCGGAGGCCCAATCCGAAGTCCAATCGCTTGTATTGTCCGCAGAGTACGGCCTGGATCAAAGAGAAAACAGGGGAGGGAACGTGGCAGAGATAGCGAGTTGTAATTGACGCTCGGTCCCCGAGCCATGAACCATTTCGGATGCTCACGTAGCGGCTGTATCTGAGCAGACTTCTGAACCACGAGAAGGACGCGCATGAACCCAACCCATTGATGCTCAGAAGGGACACGACTCCTCGGCAACTACTCTCCTGAGGCTTCGAAGCGACAGCGGAAGCCTGCCTAGAAGAGGTGTTGTCCAGCAGAATCTGCTGAGACAGAACCGCCTGTAACGCACACGTGAACACGCAGGCTTGACTACACTAGAACTGTGACCACTGGCGACTTTATGGTCTGTACCAGCTTCCCGACTCTGAGTTCACACACCTTTCTACCTCCATCCCGCCAGCCTCCTCGCTAACAGGTCCTCTCCCTAGATTGAGGTTTTTCTCCCTCTCCAGCAAACCGGAAAAGTTTGGCGTAAGGCGCCGGAGTTACTATTTTGCATATCGATTTTGGACATGCTGGCACCAACGAGTACAGGCACATGGGTTCGGCCCGCTATTGGCGGCCTACTTATCCTCAGACCCGATTTAAGCGAAAATTTGCTGGCAAAGGGAATCTGTGAATCTGTTCCGATCCCTGCAAACGCCCACCAACAGCGAGGCAGAAGCCCTTTAGGATCATGCAGATCCCTATCACCAGCAGTAAAACGGTGGGGGGGGCGTCAGAAACTGTGCCGACCCGACAAGATGGACAGGTCCTCCGCACAACATGACTTGCCAAACAATCCCATACGCGGCGCGGAAACCCGATCCGCAAGATCTGGTCAGGCTCTGGTACTACAATAAGACTGCATCAACAAAAAGACCGACGAGAATCGAAAGTCGAGTGACGCGGCCGCGTTTACTCCGGCCTGGAGCATGCCGAGCTTCAGCTCCTCACCCACGACCACAGGCCTTGCCTCTTCAAGCGATCTTTGTGCCATGCTCCCGCAATACTCAGTCACATGCAAGCTAAGCCTCTCCGAAGTCTGGAAGCTCAGGGACATGAGCCGTCACCGTCGAATTCACAGCAGTCTCTGTGACCTGCGGCGGATGAATCCGAACAAAAGTAGTACTTGGGCACTCGGTGCCTGTCCGGAAGGACTGCAAGGGCAAATCCGGAGAAGACCATCATGGTCGCCAGCACTGGAACCACAACCTGAGAGGCTTGTACATATTGCCATGCCAAGGAAGCTGCGAAACGTAGTGCCGCACTTCTCTTCGTACCTGTGTGACCAAACACCTCGAAGGCAACTGCAATCATGCTGCAACTGTGCTGCTTGACACTGTGCACTGTCTGGTTACTCCAAGGACGCACTCAACCACATGGACGCTCATGTAGTAGGTCGTGCACAAGTGCACCAGTAAACTTTGTGCATATGACAAAACACTTGAGATTCAGGGAGCAGGGCATACTCATTCGGGTGCATCCTGCCACGGTACGGTTGCATGAAGTTGCATAACCGTGGTGATTGCAAGATGATACGGTGACGGCATAGTGAAAAACAAACCATGTCAGAACAAGGACAAGTCACGTTAGACTCACAGCAAGGCGAACAAAACTTGAATGACATAAAAACGACGGCGACGACCTGAGCCGCGCAAGGCACGCAGTAGCTACGACTTGCAAACTGTTGTCTTGCATGGATGGTTTTCCAGTTGTTTGTTCTTCATGTTGTTGCGTTGCGTCCATAACTTTACCAAATGCGATGCGAGTCAATGGGCAGCGGACTCACAGCTTCGCTGTGTCTCTTGCCCACTAATCCTTTCGGAACTTGTCATCTGTTCTGCTCTTATGCTGTCGTACTCACTTTGCCGCCCACCGTCCTTGAGCATCTCGTTCTTTGTACCCGTCTTTTTCCACCCTGGAGATCTGGAGGGCCTCATGCTTCAGATTCGGAACTGGTTGAGCCACTGCCGGTCCAAAAAAACCTGCGGGGTGGCAGGGCGCGGTAACACAGACTTGCAACCTAATCAATCTGGCTACTTGAACTCAAACCCGTTGCAACATGTTGTCGTTGGGTTGTCAGCTTGCGCAAGCCGCAGCTCACCGTCCAGTCGGGATGCAGCAGCACGCTAATCCTCCACGTGATCATACCCCATCCACATCCGTAGCTTCGTCGAACACGATGAGTTGTGTTGCACCGAGTTCAAAAGACTTCGGTTTCATCCATAAACCACTCATGTGGCGCATGAGGTCTGGAGTCTGGAGGCCACCAGCGAGGATGGAATGTTTGAGGAGGCAGGGCCCGGAAACTTTTTGCAACGGTGTCAGCCGGAACGTGGGATGTGACTGAGACAGGATCATTACACAGCCCTGCTTGTGACGTGGACTCTGTACCGAGATGCACCGAGGATCTTACACATTGGCCAGCACAATCACCACCGCAGCAGGAGCTGTTCGTGCAAATGCCAGGCCTCAAAGCTGAGCAGCCGTGTGCAAAACATTTAAAATCTTGACCAGTCGAAGAAATTCAGAAAGGCTTCCTGAGCCAGCTTAAAGACCACGCCATCCACACATGTGGTCCTCTCGACCCTTCTGATACTGCAAACCCCACTGCTTTCAGACAAGGAGGGCCCCAGCGCACTGCCAAATGAGTGGTTCGTGTAGCCGAGGCAGGACAAGTTTACCTGGCAGCGACCGAGAAAATTGCAAGAGCAGACTACCGCTGGTGGTTCGCTGGGTGCTCGGCCTGCTCATTTAAGAAGTTCATCTCTTCCAGAGTGTCGATCCTTCAAAGGACGCCAGTCGCTGCATGTGCGACATGGCCGCCATGCTCCATTATGCAGCCGAACGTCAGATTCAAGGCGATCTCGTCGCAAACGTCACCTCGAGCTTCGCAAGCCTGACGTGTCGCTGTCTGCAGCTCTGTAGCGCTGGTCTGACCAGGCATGCCTCTGCACACGTCTGAGAGCTGTTTTGAGCCAGTACCCAGGCCAGCGCCTCAGCTGGAGCATCGACACAGCGCAACCCAAACACGTACAAAACTGGGCCCTTGGCTGAATGGCAAGCAGGATCCCGTTTGAACTCGGTGACATGGCACAAAAGCACAGCATGAGGAACAACAGCAGCACCAGAAGAAATGGAGCCGGCAGCAAAGAGACAGCATGGAACCGTCGCCGCAGAAAAGACGCAAAGCAGCTCAGGCTACGGCAACGGCACCACCAAAGGCAACGGCAACAACAGCAGCAGCAGCAGCACCACCACCACCACCGCCACGGCTGCTGCTGAAAGCAACGGCAGCAGGGGCAGCGGCAGCGGCAGCAGCAGCAGCAGCAGGCAGCAGGCAGCAGCAGGCCGCACGCAGCAGCAACACCTGCAGTAGCAGCCGCAGCGGCGGCAACACAGACCATACCAGTGGGACCAGCAGCGGCCGCAGCTTCAAGCAGGCCACAGGAAAAATCGTTGTGTAGCAGAGCTAGAGACATGCATCATCCGAGAGTTCGCAAGGCAAACCTGCTCAGACCTAAAAAAGAAAGCATGCCGGACCCATGGAATCACAGGACCCGACCCAAGCACTTGCTGTTGATGATGAGTTGTCATCCTGCAGATTCGCTTCGCTAGAATGCCATGGGCCTGAAGATCGATGAGCAGGTACACCGACTGTTTCGTAAGTCAGGAACTACAGATGGAGGTGTCCACAAGCCTCAGAGCGGCAGAACTGGCGGATTGAAAAAGCAATGAAAGCAGTATATCTCCTGCTAAGCACACAACTCATGTTGGTGCTGGTGGCAGCAAAGCACATGCTGGTATCACAGTAGACAGCCTCCAGAGAATGCTTTGCACAAAACTACCGGAGCTAGCGAGTCGGCTAGAATTTCCCGCCTTGCAAAGTTCCAAGCGGCTGCAGTGGTACTTGGCCTGCTTTGCATCCGGTAATGAACCCGGTAATGATTTCCCCTGCTTCAAAAGTCTTGGTTTGGCCTCAGAAACACTGCCCCATGCACACCTCCTGCCAAAATCGGATTCTGTCACTACCGCTTGGAGATCCTTGGAGATTTCACATCACGCCAAGCGCTGAAGCGTGTCAGATTCACGCATCAGCATCAGTGTAGTTTGCGCAGTTTTCTCCAAGACTGACGTCTTTTACGCGTAGTATGATGCTTCCATCAGCTTGGAACTCCGAAGCGTCGTCGTATGCACAAGTTGCCTCAGATTGGAGTTGCTCAGGTACCCGCATCACCAGGCTACAACAGGCTCTTCTGAGGCTCGCGACGTCAAACTGCAACATGAGTGACACATCTTCTTCCCTCGGCAAGCCACAGGCTGACTTGGATCCGGCCCCCGCTGGCTCTCCCTCGCCCACCTTCGACAGACTCCAGTCGGATACCATCTTCTGGGTGCAGTTGAGGAAGCCTGGAGGCACGAACTCCCAGGCATGAAAGTAAACGAGACTCGTGAAGTCACGGATCCCAATGTCCACTTCTGCATGGGATCACCGTTCTTCAGGCGCTGTGAACCCATGGTTAAATCCGCCGAGGCCAAAGGCCTCTGGCGTTTTGGTGGTTAATACTAACTAACCACCCCTCCCCCCCCTCCCCCCCCCCCTCCCCCCCTCCCCCCC
>BGNK01006739.1:0-16240 GCA_003297005.1 Symbiodinium sp. clade A Y106 | reverse complement strand
CTGGTTGAACTCAGAGCCAAAGGTCAAACTCTGCAGGCTGCTGGGTAGTTGGATGCCCTCCAAGCTCTGGTTGAACTCAGAGCCAAAGGTCAAACTCTGCAGGCTGCTGGGTAGTTGGAGGCCCTCCAAGCTCTGGTTGAACTCAGAGCCAAAGGTCAAACTCTGCAGGCTGCTGGGTAGTTGGATGCCCTCCAAGCTCTGGTTGAACTCAGAGCCAAAGGTCTTTGAGACGTCCGACGTGGGTAGTTGGATGCCCTCCAAGCTCTGGTTGAACTCAGAGCCAAAGGTCAAACTCTGCAGGCTGCTGGGTAGTTGGATGCCCTCCAAGCTCTGGTTGAACTCGGAGCCAAAGGTCAAACTCTGCAGGCTGCTGGGTAGTTGGATGCCCTCCAAGCTCTGGTTGAACTCAGAGCCAAAGGTCAAACTCTGCAGGCTGCTGGGTAGTTGGATGCCTTCCAAGCTCTTGTTGAACGTTTCACCAAACGTCAAACATTGCAGTCTGTTGGGTAGTTGGATGCCCTCCAAGCTCTGGTTGAAGGCTCTGCCGAAAGTCAAGCTCTGCAGGTTGCTGGCTTGTTCGATGCCCTGGTTGAGCTTTTGGCTGGGTTTCCACGTCAGAAACCATGTCTCGTCCAACGCAGCTACGTCGCACAGAGTCTGTCAGCACGAGTACCTCTGCACGGTGGCCAACTTTGGCTGCGATGCGTTTCGCTACATCCCGCGCCCTTTCAGCGGAGTTGACCTCTAGCTCAAAGCTGGAACCTGCCAGGCAATGAACGCTCACGGTCTGCTGGGCCCCGTCCGGACCGGATTCCGCGGGCTGCTTCATGGCGCCTCCGGATGCGTCGGCCATGCCATGGCGTTCGTGGTGCGAAGATGAGAAGCCCAGCAGTTCAAGCGCTCAGATTAGGATTCCGAGTTTAGGATGCTAGGGGCTTACTTGGAGGATTGGGGCTAATTGTAAGGTAACTATATGTAAAGTTACCTCACGTATCACCCTAGTTACTAAGTCCCATGATCCTTTAAGCCCTTAACCCTGCATTCCCTAAACCTAAACCCTTTAAACCCTGTTAGAGGTTTTGCGGGAGAAATGTGCTGCGGCCCCGAGAGTTTCCTGGCCCTCGGGTTTGTTGGGCAATTGGGCTTCAGGTTTAGGGTTTCGTGTTTAAGGTTTAGGATTCAGGGTTTAGGATTTAGGGTTTAGGGTTAGGCTTATCTCGGGGTTTAATTTAGGGTTTTGGGCTTAGGGTTTTGCTCCGTTGACCCCAAATCAAAAAGACTGTGTTTAACAGCGGTTTGGTCAAGATTAAAGTAAACATGAACAGTGACACGCCCAGTTTAGGACCTAAGGCTGCAAACCTCCTCCCCAAGGCCCGAATACTTGGTCAGAGATATGCAGCCCTCAATGAACAGTTAGGAATTTAACGTCTTATGAGATAGAGTTTACGGCTTTGGGACCGAAGTTTCAAAGGAAGACTCTCGGTTTCAGGGACTAGTGGACAGCACCCAAAAGTACAGGAAGCGAGCTGTTCAGTTGGTACGCGCAACTACATACGGTAGCATCCGCTATAGCCCATCTTCCTAACCCTGCTTGCTAAGTCAAAACAGCTGGCAAGTACCAGTAAAGCTCAAACTCGTGTGACAATCCGTTTCAAATTCTTGTGGAACCCTCATGAACCCTTACGGTCCCTTCTAAACCCGTATTATGCTGGAGTAAAACATTAACCTAATTCCTCCGAACTCTAACAGCCAGGCCCAAGTCTCTGAAACCTAAACCTCTGAATAACTCTGAGCTTGAGCTCTGCTGTACAGCCTAGCCCAGTTTAGGGCTTGCGGTTTAAGGTTTTAGGATTAAATATGTAAAGTCAACACCTGAACATCAAACTCCGCTATATTAAAGCCCGGAGCACTGCAAAACCCTTGGAACCCTAAACCTATCCTTAAACCCTCGACCCCAAAACCCCAAAATCCAAGACCCACAAAAACCCTCAAACCCCCTACACCCCAAATCCCTAAACCTTAAACCCTAAATACTAAACCCCCTAAACCTTAAAGCCCAAGCACGTCGTCATCGTCATCGTCTTTCGAGGCCGTAGCTGCCTTCGCCTCCTGCAGATACCCCGGGTTCTTGTTAAGGAATTTATTTGAGGTTACCATACTGCTCTTGATATAAATCTTGCATTACCTGAAGGAAGGGCCCTAAACTATGGGAGTAATGGTATATTGCGTATTATAGGTAGTGCAGGAGTTATCGCATCAACCGGAATAAAGAACCCGTATTTTTTTACAATAGATTCCTAGTATGGTAACTTAGATTAAATTCCTTAATTAACAAGAACCCAGTACCAGGATCACAACTCGAAACCTTCTCCAAGGAGACTCTCAGGGTGATTTGAAGGGGGCATTCAAGGCTGCTACTCAGGGTTTAGGGTTTAGGTTTTAGGGTTTAGGGTTTAGGGTTTAGGGCTATACTGTATAATACTAATAATCTAATACTACTACCAATACTAATACGAATACTAGCACCAAATCTATTCTAATTCGAACACGAATTCTAACAATGCTTAATACTGTTGGGGTTGAGGGTTGGGTGTCGGAGGTTTGAGGGTTTTTAGGGTTTAGGGGTTCCAGGTGGGTGATCCTTGGAAGGTTCTTTTCAGGGTTCTATAAGGGCTTTATACAGGCTGTGTTAAGAGCTTCGGGTCTATGGTTTATATCTTGAAGGGTTAGATGTGAGGACCTGGTGTTCAGGGCTTTGGGGTCTAGGTTTGGGGTCTTCAGGCGGCACATGCAAAGAATCCTGACCTTGAGACCCTGAACCCCAATACTCCAAACCGTTCCCATGATCTCCCATCTAGGTCCTGTGTTAGACGAGCAAGCCAAACCCTAAGCCCTAGACCCTAACAATGAGAATCCCACAGTCTCATTTCAAGGCCAACAATCGGAACTACATTCTCAGACGAGGGGGGAACTAGTATAGAGGCCTTAGCGACTATAAAAAAGGGTGTGGGGGCAGATTGGCGTCTGGCTGTAATGGGATTGTCAGGGTATACCGGTATACTAGTACGAGAACTCTAGGCTTCTCTGTTAGAGGAGTCTAAAAGGCAGTCCTCGGCTTTCTTGTCGTCCTCCTCCTTCTTCTTTGCCTGGGAGGAGCTGCGACCATGAAATCCAGAAGAGACCTTAAGACCCTTGACTTGGTCAAGGATATCTACTGACCCACAGGGGGATCCTTGGAGGTCTTCTTTTGAGTACAGCGGCCCTTTCTCCGCAGGCTAAAGGCCCAAAGAAGCCTTCAACACCGAAAAAGCCCCGAAAGGGAACCCAAGATTGAACAAAAAAGCCCTCAGAACCCGCAAAGCCAGGAAAACCGGTGCCTTCTCGACCTCACTGAGAGCCTTCCACTTCTCGACGAAAGCATCCGCCTCCTTCACCTGGGGAGGGGTTCAGGGTTTAGGGTTTCGGTCCTTGAAGCAGGGTTTTAAGGGTTCCTTAAAGGGTTCCTTTCAGGGTTTCTTTGTTAGCCGCTCCTTGAAGGGGCTCCTTCACGGCTTTCTGTGGTGATGACAGTAGCAGCAGCAGCAGAGTAGCAGTAGCAGTGTAGCGGTAGCAGCAGCCAGACAGATGTCGGTCGGTTGAGTCCAAGCTCTATTGCCGACACTACACAAGTCAGACTACTGTTTCAGCCAAAGCACATCGTCGGTGATGATGACGTTGTCGAAGATGGTGTTGCCCTTGACCTGCCACAGGTCGAAGCCGATGATCGGCTTCAGTAGCATGAACATGTCCAACAGCAGTAGCTGCATGAGTCCGTTGGCGATCTTCTTGGCCTCCCAGAAGCCCTTGTAGGCAGGGTTGGAGATTCGCTTCACGGTCCACTCGCCCTTGTACTCGGGGTTGTCGATCACAGGTGCCTCCCACTCGCCGTCCTCCTCGTCATCCCAGTCGTCAGGCTTGGTGGCCTTAGCATCCACGATCTTCTTCTCCTCCACCCAGCCGTCCGGCTTCTTGTCCTCCGGGTCGTCCATCATGCTGTCATCAACCCAGTCGCTGGGCTTCTTGTCATCGGGGTCCTTGATCTCCTTGGGGGCCAAGAGCTCCCAGTCCTCCTTCAAGGAGCCCTCGTAGATCTTCTCGCCGTCGATCTCCACCTTCGCGGTGTTGTCCGGCTTCAAGATCAGCCTGTACCTCACACGTCGCAGAAACGAAGTCAACCGGACTAGGCACAGTCTTAGATTGTCTTTCGTCTAGCTAGCGACAGCAAGGTCTATCATGTCATTAAACTACAAAGTCTGCGAGAAATCATTACAGTATTGTGCTGAGTTGCACGTGCGACGTGCCCTCGCCCTCCTGCTTGTAAGCCAGGTCCGACTTCTTCAGCACGTTCTTGCCCTTGTAGCTGAAGATCAGGTGCGTGCGCTTCGTGTAGCCGCACTTGTCCGGGCCGAANTGCTTGTAAGCCAGGTCCGACTTCTTCAGCACGTTCTTGCCCTTGTAGCTGAAGATCAGGTGCGTGCGCTTCGTGTAGCCGCACTTGTCCGGGCCGAACATGATGTTGTACGGAGTGGGGTCGCCGAAGGTCTTGGGATCGCTCAACTTTGGCCCGACCTTGACGTAGCCGCCACCGCACTCGATGTCCTTCTCGTACTTCGCCTGGTACTGGATGATCAGCTCCTTGCCGGCGTTGCTAAAGGAGTCGAAGCCGGCGGAGAGGCCGAAGAATCGGGAGTCCTCCGCGGTCTGCACTCCCTTGTCCTCCGCCTCATTGGCGAACCTTAAGGAGCCATGGAACGGAAAAGCGTTGATGCCACGTGTTGTCAGTAGTGATACGATCGATACTGCTATGTGCACGATGAAATATGCCAATGCAACTTCTGTACTGACTGTGTTCGTACCAAAACATATAGGGTGCGTAAGTATCCCTAATTTTCCCTGGTATGAGTGATGTTAACAATACCATTTCGACTAAGCTCAGGCATTGCAATCAATACTTTCATGATGAGCATTTGCTATGGGAACGATTACCTGCCATTCGTGCTACTACTGGTTTGCCGTTGTTGTTGTTGCTGTGGTTGTTGTTGTTGTTGCTGCTTGTTCGTTTGTTCGTTTTCTTTGCTTGATCGTTGATTTGTGTGTTTGTGCGTTTGTTTGTGTTTTTGTTTGCTGTTTTTTGTTGGCTGCTTGTTTGCTTGTTTGGTTGGTTGCTTGCTTGCTTGCTTGCTTGCTTGGTTGCTTGCTTGCTTGCTTGCTTGCTTGTGCGTTTGTTTGTTTGCGTGTTTATGTCTTTGTTTCTTCGCTTGTCTGTGTGTGTGTAGTTGCTTGTGTGTCTGGTTGTTTGCTTGCTTTCTTGGTTGATCGTGTTATTTGTTTGTTTGCGTTGTGCTTATTTGCTGGTTTGCTTGCTTGTCAGTTGCTTATGTGTGTATTTGCTTTGCTGCTGTTGTTGCAGTAGCTCTTGTTGTTGCCGTTGCTGCTGATGCTGCTGCCAATGTGGTTGTTGCTGTTGTTGTTGCTGCCATTACTCTTACTCTTGCCGCTGCCGTTGCGGATGCGGTTGGGATTGCGGTTGCTGCTGCTGTTGTTGCTGCTGTTGCTGCTGTCGTTGCTGCTGATGCTGTTGTTGATGTTGTTGCTGCCGTTGAAGTTGTGAAGGTGGTGATCGTGGTCGTGGTCGTGGTGGAGGTCGGCTTGTCGTCTCGTCGTCGTGTCGTCGCCAACGTATCATTCATAATTGTCAACGAGACTATTCGCAGGAGTGTGGTCAATACAGGCACCCTGAACTCCAAGAAACCCTAAACTGTAAACCCTAAGCCCCAAGAAACCCAAACCCCAAAACTCCAAGAAACCTTAAACCCAATACTCGATAGTCACAGACCTCGGAGAAGGGCTTAGGACTCGAAAGGGATACTGCAAATGCCGTAGTTAGAATAGTTGACAGTTGTGTGTGTGTGTTACTGAGGATTTGGGATTTAGAATTTGAGATGAAAGGTCTTCACTTCAATGTTCTCGTAGGAATCGTTGATTGAGGNGTGATTGATGATTAATGTGGAATTGATGTGAATAGGTAGCTTGAGTTTTGTTGTTTGTTTTTTTTTTGTGAGGGTGGGGGGGGGCGCTATATTTCAATATGGACTACGAGGGGGTGCTTGTCAAGTATTCCGTCATCTACATTGCATGATAGAATGGAGCAACACAATGCAACCTAAGAGAATATGACTATGTAGAACGCCATACTATCACACAATACCAAAGCGACATGAATACGAGCGTATAGTGTATCCATGAAATAACTCACAATAATACCCTGCAGCATGTGCTTTCTTTAAACTTTAGGTCTACCTAGCCCTCCCCTAAAGCCTAAAACCCTACACCCTAAACCGTATACCCTAAACGCCGTTTTGGTAGATCCAGGGCGCCACTTGCCCGCGGAGAGCTTCCAGGTACCCTGGGTACCATCGCTCTTCTTCCACTCGCTGGGGGTCCATCTGCTCCTCAGGCTGGATTTTGGGTTTAAGGCTGTAGGGTGATAGGTAGGGTTTAGGGTTTAGGGATGGATTCAGGGCTTAGGGCTTCAGGGTGTTGGGTGGGGTATAGGGTTTTCTCCGCAAACGCCAACTGTAACACTAAAATCTAAATCCCTGAAGCCTAAATGCTAGCCCCTACACCAAAACCCTGTATAATGCATTGCCCGAAAAAAGGCAAGCCTCGAGGATAGTGTGGTATACATATAGGGGCCTTGATAACTAGAATGTGTTTTGGGGTACATTATAGAACTCAAGGGAAGAATCCAGGTAAGTCTTCAGGCCCCTTGAACTAGTCAGATTTGGTGTGTAGCTGCTCAGGTTCCATACGCTGTCGCGGGTTTCTCAGGGCATATTTAGGGTGGCATCGTGGTTTGGACTTTCTTTTTAGGGTTTAGGGTTTAAGGTGGTCGATGGTCAGTGGTCTCAGGTTTAGAGAGAAAGAGCTTTACAATTCTGTCCGCCATTTAAAATAAAGTCTTCGTGGGAGGAGCGGGGTCTAAAATAAATTAGGGTTGTGGTTCCTGGAATGCGGGTGTTGGGTCCTTGTACTGACTGTGCTTGTGTTTTTGTTCAAGAGTTTCATGTCGTATGCCACGAGCTTCGTGTTCATGTGAATTCTTGATCAAGGTGTCGGGAACCGTGGCAGTGCAAGGTCGAAGTTGCATAGGACCCTTTGCTAGTTACAAGTGCAAGTATCCTACACCCGGAACCCTGAACCCCATCCCTGAACCCTACACTATACCCCTGTCCGCGGCAATGGGGCTCCTATGTTGCCAACCCTCATCGGAGCCACAAGGAGCCTCCCAAACATAAGACCGAATTTACGGGCATCAATACTGAGAATAATTTAGGGCAGTGTTCCTTCGGGCTCGTTAACTCAATAAAAACTGGAATAGACTATACGCACCTCCGCAGAGGGCCGTGCGGTGCAGGGTTGAGCATCGATCTTCAGAACTAGGCTTTCGAGGCCAGGCTAGCTGATGCGGGATGCTACCAAGTTGGTGAGGGATTCTACCAAGAACTCCAATCCTCACGATGCACCGCCTCGACAATTCCCGGAAGACTTGCAGCATCTAAACCTAAGGCCTAAACCCCAAGCCCTAAACCCTAAACGCTAAGTCCAAAGCCCCAGATCTTCTATTCTGCTCCCTTCAGAAGGTTCGATGCCGGGGGTCTCCCATCCGTCTCCGAAAGTCTCAGAGAAGTAGACCTGCCAAGCCGTCATATTATGACCGTCTTATAGGGTTTAGGGTTTAGGGGCTTTAGGGTTTAGGGTCTAGAGTTGAGGGGTTGAGGGTCTAGGGTTGAGGGTTCAGGGGTTTATAGGGTTGGGAAACGGGGCGGTAGAGTCTTGGCTTGGCTTTGGGTTCAGGGCTTCCTTTTCTCCCAAGTTCAGAGTGTAGCCTTTGCCTTGTGGGCTTGCAGGCTGCCCTTTTAAGTCCAAAATCGATCCATCACTTCGGCATCTTTCATCGCAGAGGTGGTCTACGGTTTAGGGTTCAAGGAGAGAGGAATCGCGCTCGCCTCTGCCAAGAAAAACTGTTTCCCTCAATTTCAACTGCAGCTCACATGACTTGCTGCGACACGTCATCAAAACCCTAAACCCTAAACAAGTGGTGTGAGCTGCAATGCTGCGGATTTTGCATCAGCCGAAAAGGCGTCGACTCGAACCCAGTAGCCTGAACCCAAACCCCTAAACCCTGAATCCCAAACCCCGAACCCTAAACTGACCCCAAACCCCGAACCCTGAACCGGAAATCCCACCCAAAAAAGCCCGAAACCCGAAAACCCTATAGTAGAAGCCAGAAAGTTGGAACATTAGTATATTCATGCCCTTTAGTATAAGGGATCCTAGCACTCATCCTCCTAAACCCAAGTTCTGCCCCATTGTTAAACCTTACACCCTAAGCCCCTAAACCCTAAACTCTAAACCCTATGGTTTGGGGTCTAACTTCAGGGTTTAGGATTTTGGACTGGAGGCTCAGTGACCGAAGTTGAGAGCTTAACTTCAGGGTTTAGAAGTTTAGGATTTTACGACTTAAGGTTTGAGGTTTAGGAATATACTTATGAGTTTACTATCAGTAGCAGCCGTTCATACATCTACTACGGCTATTTCATTTATTGCCTCCATCCGCTTGTGGAGGAAACCCTGACCCATCTCATAGTCATGCACATACTACATGTGTGTTGCTTTCTTGTTGCTGCTATTCGGACTGGCACAATATTGAAGCGTGAATCATTAGCCGTCGTGTGAAAGGGCCTTATATGCTATAAGTGGGGAAACTAAAACACGGACCGCTGTTTCTTCAGGTCCCCACATTTTTCCTCTACAAAACCGCCCTGTATAGCATCCGTATATAGCTCCTGAAACTGAAATGAAACCGCAGTACCGGTTCCCGTCGAGTCCCTATATGCTTGCTTATATACCCTAAGACACCCCGAAAACCCGTTAGAATTCTTCTTGTTATCATTACTACATCATTCCTGTAGCTAATTATTGAAATATATATATATATATATACCTCTAGTCTCCATTGTAGTCCCTGCTGTGGGTTACCTTATAGGATCCTAAATACAAGGTTTCTTAAAACAAGAAAGGAGCTAGAATGGAGACTAAAGGTAAGGCCCCGAACAGTAGCCTGCCTTGCCACTGGCCAAGGCGAGGGATCCCAAGCAAAGCGCGCTGCGCATTTTGCGTCGAGGCAGCTCAGGGCGGGGAGGGCGAATTCACAAAACTGGGGGGCTTTTGAGAAGCGGCGGCGGTGAGGCAGTGGGATGGTGGCCTTTTTTGCTGGTGTTTGGGGTAGCGGGGTTTGGTATCTTGGGGGGCGTGAGCTGGCATGGAAGCACAAGAACTTGGTAGGGTGAAGGGTAATCGAGAGAGGCTGAAACTTCAGTCGACTTAGATCTCATAGGTGGGGGCGAGGTCTAAAGATTAGAGCCTAGGTTTAGGATGTGAAACTTACGCCCTAAACTTAGGCCCTAAACCCTAAACCCTAACCCCTAAACTCTTGAACCCAAAACCAGAAACCCTGGTGAGGACCGGTGGGGAGAACAGTGATGTCTTCGGCTCTTCGGCCCGCGGACTGGTAGGCGATAATCCTGAGCCGGAAACCCCCAAACCCCTAAACTCGAAACTCCATACCTAACCCTAAACCCTAAACCCTAAATACTAAACCTTAAACCCTAAACCTTAAACCCTAAACCCGAAACTCCTAAACCCTAAACCCGAAAGCCAAACACTCCTTAACACTAAACCCCAAACTGGCCCTCCACTCCGGAGACTCTGAGCATTGAGCCCTGGGCGTTTCAGCGCCTAGGGCTCTAGGGTTCGAGCTTCGCTTTGGGCCCCGGGACATAGGGCTGAGGCCTTGGGGTTAAGGGTTTTCAATGCAGCTATGCCTCTGTTAGATTGGGCACATCGGTGGCACTTCGAAATTGAAAGAACGCCGTGACTGTATGATAACTGCAGACGTCGATGAGCGTGTCGTGCAGCAGCGAACACTTAAGTGGCATGGGATGAGTCTTGCTCATTTGATGCCGATGTGCAGCCGTTCGCCCCCAAACCCGAGACCCTATATCAACGCGCACCCTGCCCCCCCACCCCCGCTTCCGAAAAAAAAAACACCAACACCCACACGCGCACACACACACACACACACACACACACGAACGAACACACACACACACACGCCCACACACACGCCCACGCCACGCACACACACACACACACATGCACATACGCAGGCTGAACGATCACCACACCAATCTCAGCCGAACAGGTCAAACTGCAACTAGAGCCTGCAAGTACCTCTCGGAGTCCATTTTCAAGCTTCCTTGCTGGTACGTTGGGCGGGCTGCTCTGGGCGCAGCCGCCGGTCTTTTCGAGGAATGTCTTGAGACGGAAGGGGTTGCTCCTGTAGGAAGGTTTCAACGCTTTCTAAACCCCATAAGACCTAAACCTCTCCGCAAACCCCTGAAGCCCTCAAACCCTAGCCCTAGCACCCAACGGTGTGTGCAGCACAGTCTTCGGATTATCATTTATGGTTCTTAGGGCTGTTCTGGTCCATGAAGAGATACCGGCGCCAAAAGTTTAGAGAGTCTCTCATAGCACGACAGTGAATGTCAAGGGTGCAGACTGAATTGCTTTTGTTTAAGGCCTTTGTCGGCATGAAGCGTCAGAGTGCAGGGGTTAAAGGTTTAGGCTTCATAATGTCCATGGTTTACAGGTTCATGTCCTACAAACAACGCCTACTCGCTGCAAATCCCATTCCATCCAGGACTGTGCAAACTGCGATGCGCTTCTGACATGGCGTCGTTAACATGACTGGTGACAAAACTGCCGAGACCGAGTTCTCAGCATGGCGAGCAAAAGCTTTAGGGCTTAGGTTTGGGGTTTAGGAGCTTCGGAGATTAGGACTCAGGACTTGGGCTTGACCATTATGTCATTATGTACCAGACGCACCAGGCTCATCGCGATGCCGACCGCTCACCCGAAACCCTAAACCCCCAAAACCTAAACCCTAAACCCCAAACCCTAAACCCTAAACCCCAAACCCTAAACCCAAAACCCAAACCCTAAACCCCGAGAGCCTACATTCCCTAAATCGAACCTTATATAAATTATAATAAGGAACCCCCAAAGTCCTATTCTAACGATTAAGGCCCCTACGTTACCTGGTTGCAGACTTCACCAGCCCCCCAAAAGTGACCACTTTCAGCTTTATAGTGGGTAATATTATCTCCAAAAGTGTAAAGTGTATCGGTTTAGGGTTTAGGGTTATCCACTCAGCTACTAAGATTAGGACGATGCGCTTCAGCTGAAGACTCGGTCAACTGCACTAGAGGTGAGACATGGGCCAAGAGAGGCTCCCGGGGCAGGGCTGAAGATGGGAGCTACCGGTTTAGGGTTTAGGGTTTAGGGCTTAGGGTTTAGGGTTTAGGGCTACCTTCACCTATACCAAAACCCACTTTTTTAAGTAGGTTCTTATTATAGACCCTAACAAGGGATTTATAGGGACACCGGAAAAAAGTAGGTGTTGGTAGGTTAAGCTATGTACTTTTGATTCGGAAAAGGCTCCGTGAGGTCTCCTTGAAGTTGAGGTTTAGGGTTAAGGGTATTCTCTTAAGGGTGGCAAAAACGGTGCAATTTAGGGGCCGGGATCATTTAAATTGGGTTTTTGAGGTATGTTGCGCTGTAGTTCTGCTATAGGAAACCTAGGGAATAATATGTTACATACTTTTCATTCCGGCTTTCTAGTTCAGGGTTCAGGTTTACGGCTAAGGGTGCAGGCCCACTCAACTACCGAGGCTTCGACATTACTGCTGTTTAGGGTTGATGTCTCCTTAGAAACTTAAAGACCTGAAGGGTCCCCATGTAGGCCCAAAGCCCAAGCCCTAAAATCCCGAGTAACTTCCCTCTGAAACCCCCTAGGCAACAAAACCCAAGCCCCTAAACCCTAAACCCCAGACCCCATACTAACTCAAGTCGCGAGCCTCAGGACCTCCCGCTAAGGGCCCCTAAAGGCTGCTGATAGGGTTAAATATGAGTTTCACTATGCGGGCTACTATAAGTGCTGTGCGGAGAGCGGTTTTACTGGGGGTTAAGATTCACTACGACGCCCAGAACACAATGCAACAGAGGGTTGGTGTGCGTCAGAATTCACAAAGTAGGCATGAGTGTGCTGGGGCTCTGTCAAACATAGCCGTGCTAAGAGCAAGAATTGAAACAAAAACGGTCGAGGGCATAGGGTCTTACTCTTGGGTCTGGTGGGTGCTTTAGACACCACAACCATATTCAGTTGTTCGCCAGCGTTTCCAAACCTATCAAAAGCTACTGTACGGGTTATACTAAGGGTTGCAAAAAGGTTCTATGAAGATCCCGTAAGGGTAGTGTTAAGGGATACCGTATTGTAAGGGTTCTGTGCAGAGTAACCATAGGGCTTCAAGACACCCCTACAACGACCCCAGGGACGGGTGGTAAAGGAGGAGCGGAGGAGCAGGGCTAGCCACGCCTCAGTCTTCCTCCTCGTACTTGTCGTCCTCGTGGTTGACTGTAGGCCCTATAAACCCTAAACTCTAAACCCTCAACCCCTGATCCCTAAACCCCTAAATCCCTAAACCCCCTAAGCCCCTGAACCCCTTAAACCCCGCTGCCCCCAATCCCAGACTCGCCAGCCTCGCAAGCTGCAAAAACGCTACTTTTTGGGAGCCTGTTTCGGGATGGACGGATTGGCCTATAGTTTCAAGGTTCGGTTTAGGACTTGGGGTTTATCAAGGCTATGGGAGATCAGAGTACTGCGATTTCGAGGGGCGGCTTCGGCTAGGGCCAGATTTTGTTCAGGATTGTTTTCAAAAAATCCAAGCAAGCAACAAGGGATCGTGAGAGAGTGGGGCTGTACCCAGAGGTCACACACCCTACTCCTTTTCAAGGGTACTTCGTGCTATGGTTGAGAAGTCTCACAAAAACAAGAAGCTAAGCTAGAGAATGAGTAGGGTATCACCCTGTAGGTAGGGCTTAAGGCTTACGGCTTATGCTCTCCGGTCCGGAAAACTTATGAAGGAGCGATTCGATATTAGGGAAGACAACACTGGACCCCAAGCCCTTCATGACACCTAGAGTACCTACGTTCTTGAAGTCTTGATCTGGTTTCTTTATACAGGTCCTACAACAGGGTAGGTTAGTTGGGGTTAACCAAAGAGCCCCCAACCCCATGATCCTTTCCACCTGTATGGCTTCCCTGGATCTAAGCTATAGGTTCTCTGTGGAAGGGCTCTAATGTCCATATGGGTTCAGGTCTTAGGGTTTGCAGGGGGGTGAAGGGTTCGGGAAGATGGTTTGAGGTCTAGATGGTTTAAGGCTGATCTGAATCTCCCACAGCCTTGTTCGACACTTGATGACTTCACACATCAACGGATGAAAGAGTCCGGAGCAATGTCTAAACGTTCAAGCATGACAGCAACTAAGCGTATGCGTCCAGGCTTTCGACAAGTCCTAGGCTTTCGGGTTTGGGGGTTAAGCTGTAGGGTTCAGGGTTTAGGGTTTAGGGTTTAGGGCAAGGGCAAACAGCCCCAAGCATACAAGTGTCGTCATCGTCATCGTCCGTGGAGGCAGAAGCACTCGCGGCCTTGGCTTCCTGTCCGCACAGGTTGCCATCGCTAATTTGTTTCAAAGGATATCGGCTTCGGCAGGCATTGAGGTTTAAGGCTTAGGCTGAGCTATGTAGCGGTATTGGGCCTCCTTTCAAGGCTTGGGTTAAAACTCAAGCCTAACCCCGAAAAGGTCAAACCTCAACCCTCAACGCTGTCTTGAACTTTAAAGCTGCAGCCTTTGCCGCGAGCTCAAATGTCAACCGTCCTTAGCCCGACTTTGACAGATGTGATAATACAGGGGCGTTGACAAATGGAACAGATATTGAACGTAGGCATATTATATGGACTATAAGGAGATACTGATAGTATGTGATGAAATTTACAGTGAAAGCCTAAATCCGTTCAGAACTTAAATAGGTTCTGTTTCACTTAGTTCAGGTTACCATACAAAGGAAACCGTATTGACTGTAGATCCTTGCTGTGGTACCGTAGACTATGATCATGTCATAACAGGGAGGTGCAGTGCCTTGAAGGGCTCCCTAGCCTAGCGGTGTTTCTGTGCAGCGGCTGATCTTTCGAGATGCACTCCGCGAGACAAGGCTAGCAAGGGCAGTACTCGTAGTGGCCACGGAGGATGAGAATAGCAGGAGTTATTTACGAAGTTCACATGCATCATCGTACAGGTGGAAGTCCAGGTTATCATCGGAGGAACAACAAGAGCTAAATCCTAAATTGAAGAGGAGGGCTGCCGTTGAAGCTCAAACAAGCCACCAGGCACAAGCATTGACCCAATAAGCCATAACTTTCTAGAGGCCAACCTTGCTCCCAAGTACTGACCGGCTAACGTCCTCTTGCAGCAGGGGCTCACCCATAGCAAAAGGAAGATCTACATACTGTAGGAGCCTTAAGAATTAGAACAGGGGTTTTGGAACCAATATACTACAATTGTAATCAGGAACCCCAAAATAGTATTGATTATTTGGTAATTATTTAGGCCCCTTCATTATGCACTGAGTGTCTGCCTCGGCCTTCTTGTCATCCTCCTCCTTCTTCTTGGCCTGGGACTCGCCAGAGCCATGCAAGCCCGTGACTTGGGAAAGCTCAAAGGCTTAAGGCTCGGTAACCACGGTTTAGGGTTTAGGGTTTAGGGAAGATGTTGCTGAACCAAATTCCAGGGCTCGGACGGTATAGTGGCATAGGCTTAGGCTGTAGGAAGTGTGGAGGGTCGGTCATTCATGATTTTGGGGCTTGCGGTACCCATTGTTTGAGCAAGACACCCTTCATCAGAATCAGGATCTCCGTTAACTCAAGGAGCATTCGGCATTCTTAATTTAAGGCATTTAAGCAGTATTGTGCTCCCTGTAAACCCGAAACCGCAATCCTCTTGACCCGAACCCCCAAACACCGTCACAAAGTACGAAATCTTCAAGTCTAAGTTAAATTAATAGCTAGCCTAAACCCTAAACCCTCAATCCATACTTCGGTGGACGATGTCGATTTGTTGAAAAGCCCCCGAAACCCCTGAACGTCCTGACGTCTGAAGCCCTAAACCGTAAACCCGGGAAACCACACATAAACCCTAAAACCTACGTAAAACCCCAAACCCTAAACCCTAAAACCCTCAAACCCTAAGCCCTAAAACCCTAAAAACCTAAGCCTAAAACCCTAAACCCTACACCCTAAACCGTATGTGCCTTCTCAACCTCGCTCAGGGCCTTCCACTTCTCTACGAAAGCATCTGCTTCCTTGACCTGCAGTCTTTAGAAGGGATTACAGGAATCTTCTAACGCTTTAGTTCCGGGGGCTTCATGAGGCTCTTTTTTATAGCAAGCTGTATAATACTATAAGGGTGCCTTTATTTCTTCTTCCATCTTATAGCGGTCTCATGGGATTGTATAATTATAATCTGTAGTAAAGTGACCGGCAAGGCTTTTGGACGAAGCGGTTTATGCTTTGGAGCTTGCTGGCTTGGGGTTGAGGGGTTTGGCGCTTCGGGGCTCAGCATTGGCGCTTTCTTCTTCCTTGAGCTTGCTTTCCGGCGAGGGTTGCGATGTTGTGAAGACATACAAAGGGTGAAGATTCACTGGAATAGAGGAAATTCTAACGCTGCATAACAAATAATTATGACTGAGTCTCGAAGGTAGAGCCTTCCTCATGGCTGGGGGAGACTGCAGTCTACAAAAGCAGGGTTTACAATCCTCCGGGCGAGCTCTCGGAGGCTCCAGGCAGCTTCTCCCTCCCAAGCCCAGTCCCAACTCGCAATTTAGATCCTTGAACCTTGACCGCTGGGGGATGCCCGGGCTTCTCAATCAGGATACATCATCGGTGATGATGACGTTGTCGAAGATGGTGTTGCCCTTGACCTGCCACAGGTCGAAGCCGATGAAGCCGTTCAGTAGCATGAACATGTCCAACAGCAGTAGCTGCATGAGTCCGTTGGCGATCTTCTTGGCCTCCCAGAAGCCCTTGTAGGCAGGGTTGGAGATTCGCTTCACGGTCCACTCACCCTTGTACTCGGGGTTGTCGATCACAGGTGCCTCCCACTCGCCGTCCTCCTCGTCATCCCAGTCGTCAGGCTTGGTGGCCTTGGCATCCACGATCTTCTTCTCCTCCACCCAGCCGTC